>JAGVVM010004987.1:0-28801 GCA_019149425.1 Psidium friedrichsthalianum
ATCGAAGAATCAGACACACGGGTAATCCTGTCCGAATTACCACCTTCTCTTTATGTTTTTTGAAACATCTTTCATCTCTGTCAAGCAACAAGTATCTGCACATTGCGGCATCTGAAAATGCTCAGGTACTTTCTTCTCTTCCATCATCCATTTAAGGACAAACCCTTCCCATCATGTCCAGCCAATGAGTTCCCGGAGTTGACACAATATCCACCTGCATATCACCAATATCCAGCTGAAATTTTCTTTCTTGCTTCGTTCTTGGCCATGTTTACCACATTGTCCTGACTCTTTTCCCTTGTTTTTTCAGAAGGCTGTAGCGGTCTCTGCTCAGTAACGTGCCAATCGTGCGGGATCGACCATTTCCTTGTACTCCATGCATTTTTTAGGTAATAAACGAGCGAATTCTTTTGCCGAGGTTAATACCCGCTAGCTGAGCTGCCTCGAAGACTTCTCTACATCTTCATGAAACTGTAGCTACCGGGCCGAATTCTCTGTCCAAATACTGCATTTGTCGCGTACCTTTCGATTGATATGTGCGTAAGGTACACGGCCTCTAGCGGGGAAGAAACAAGAAATAACAAATGGAGATGCATTGTTTTCAGATTGTTAATCACTCCCGTGAGGCCCAAGTTGCTCACTTCCCAAGCTGAATCACAACCCCTTCAAGATTCAACCATGATCCTGTTTCGATCACGTGCGAGTCGCAACCGTGTTGCGATGCCGATTAATAGCAAAACATGATCAAACCAAGGTTCCAATCATTGGTCTAACATGTTTCAACAATTTGCGTTGCCAGAGGTTTGAATGTGAATCCACGACTCAAATTTGGAAAACTGCAGAAATGGTGGACCGACTCGGGAGTGTATAACACTGCCAAGTTTCCTTAACTTTGTGAATCCCATCTGGCGGGGCCCATTCAATTGGAACAACTCGTGGGCCCATCCATGCTAAATGACAGGATTAACAGTAAATTGATGACATAAATTGGGGGGCTTAGACGTTGTAGTAACGTATAAATGATGTGGACAAGTACGGCCATGGTAATTCACCAGTTGTCCGAGTACAAACGGCTAGTTGTGTCAGCATTAGAGTAAATCTTAAAGATGTACAATCCCACGAAAGAAGAGCACGTACTTTCTGTTTCTTCCTTCTTTCCTTTTTAATATAGGTGTCCTCTTAACATCCTTGCCAAATGAGCAATGCGAAAATCATTGTCCTAATTTTAATCAATTTTTTTAACTTTATAATTTGGAGTCAATGAACAATGTTTTTTTGTGACGAGATGCTTCTGTTATTAATGGAAAATAAATTTTGTTAGCTTATTATTTTTTTTAAGTGATATAAACAATCGGGATTTTTCTTTACCAAAACAAAAACAATCGGGATTTAGGATTAATCGACGTTACTAATGAAGTGATTTTCAGTTAATTTTGGTTTGGTGCACCGTGAAAAAGTGCGCTATCCATACGAAAGTTGGCAAATACTAAATGTGATCATGGATAATTTAATTTTCATAGCGAGCTACAAAACAAATTTAGCTTATGTCGCTAGGGCCATAAAATAAATTTAGGTGAGTTTGAGCTTGAAGCAGGCCCGCTCGACCCGAAAAAATAATTAAATTTTGACAACGAGCGGGCCCTGAGCAACGAATTAGTTTTGATACGAGCTTAGTTCGAGCACACTCATTGATCGCCTCTAATGAAAACTCTTCGCGAGTGGTTTAACGTGAGTCGGCAAAATTGGAGAAGCAATTTTAAATTCTCAAGTATGATTGGTATTCGATAAATTTATGGTGATGCTCCTGTATAAAGCTCAAAGTCTAGAGTTGTTACTCATGTGTCCTCACTTTAACGTTCGAAAAATAGACACGCGAGTTCGAATTCGATGCACCCACCTACGTTTGGTACTCCAAAACTTTGATTGACAGCAATCCAGTTTATGTGCCAAATTTTGGCTTGTTCTCATTGATTTTAGGGAAAATTTCAAATAAGAGCCCGAAATGCCTTCATTTTCTAAAATAAGGATATAAAATAGACTTTATTTTAAATAAGAATTTGAAGTGCCTTTATTATTATTTTTTTAAAAAGTCTGAGCAAGGATATTTCATCATTTATTTATTTATTTATTTATTTTCTTTTTTCTTTCTCCTTGTCCTTTTTTTGCCCTTTTTTTTCTCATCGGAGGCTACCCTCAAGGCTAGCGAGGCAAGGGTAGCCCTCGACTCACCCAAATCTAGCGTGGGCAAGTTCGACGAGGGCAACCCTTTAGCTCACCTAGGGCTCACCAGTGAGTAGTAAGGGCAAAAAGAAGGAAAAAAAAGAAAAAAAATGACGAAAATGCTCTTGGTCAGGCTTGTTTTGAAATAATGAAAACATTTCAAGCCCTTATTTAAAAAATAATCGCACTTCGATTCTTCTTTTTGGAATTTTTCCTTTGATTTAAGCTCCGTTTGTTCCACTGAAAAAAATACCTAAAAGATATTTTTATAAAATTAACCTCTCGTATCGCTTAAATAATTAGTTAATAAAAATTGTTTTTATTAACAATAGTTTATATCTTAATATTTTTGTGGATGATGAAAAAAAATTATGTCCATTTAATTTTATAATAAGGAATAATGACATAAATGGTTTTTGAACTTTGATCTAACGTGCAATGTGGTCCCGAAATTCTAATTTAACCAATATAATTCATGAACTTTAGCTCAATATGTAGTGTGATCTATAAACTTTGAAACATGTTTAACTTAGTCCTTGAATAATAAAAAGATGTTTAATGTAATCCTTCCACTAATTCAAGTTTAGGTACGACTTTGAACATTTTTTTATATTTTAAGGACTAAGTTGAAAATATTTCAAAGTTTAGAGATTACGTTGAATAAATTAGAAGTTCAGAGATCATATTATACATTGGGATAAAGTTCGAGGACTATATTAATTAAATTAAAAATTTAAGGATCATATTACAAATTGAGTTGAAATTTATGGATCATTTGCGTTATTTTTTTTATAAGCAATACAAATGATTATAATTTATTTATTTTTCGTGAAAACATAAGCGCGCGTTAGTGTTGCTTGGTAATTTTGATCTGAATCAAAGCTCGATTTTCTAGTTTTACTTCGCGAAAGAAAATAGCCAAAAGAAAAGACAGGGACAGGTCAGCCAGGCCTAAGAACCTCAAAACTCCAAAAGTGGGACCCGATCTTGCAGAGACCCACCAAACCCAAACCCATACCCAAGGTTGGGTTACGCACATGGGTTGATGACCGTTGAATGAACAATCCATCAAACCTCAGAGCTTCCTCACTTCCCCGTTCCCGTGACACCCTCCCCCATATTCTATCAGACATTATTCAATAATTTTCATCAATTGAAGCCATCACTATATAAAGATGCATCATTGATTTTCTCAAATCTGATTAATTGCCCGAGAAACCAAATCCCTCGAAAGAGGAGAGAGAGAGAGAGAGAGCTCTGCATTGCTATTTAGATACTGTACTGAACCCCATCACCCTCGGTTGAGTTGCCTCCTCCTGGAAAGCTTCATTTCCAATACAAGCTCAAAAACCAGAGCTCTCTCACCTACAGTTTCTGCAGCAACCGCTCTCTTGAACCCTTCAATGGCTGTTCTGGTGTCTCTGGTGCTTTTTGCTGGCCTTCACTGGCCATTCGGGTAAGCTTATTAGGAATCTCTCTCTCTCTCTCTCTCTCTCTCTCTCTCTCTCTCTTCCTTTTGACATCAAATTTGCGAGCAAAATGGCAGAAAGGGTTCTCATATTTTCCCTTCTTTTTCCTTTTCTGGTCTCCTGCTATTGCTAGCATGAGAAAGTTCTGATCTTTACACACTCTCCTTTTCCTTCCCATAGAAAAAACCCATCTTTTCCACGACCATCTTTCTCTGAAATTTTATCCTTTTCCACGGGTCAGCTCAGTTACTGCTTGTTGGACCTTTTCTAAATCATCTTTTGTTCGATTTTTTTTTTGGGCGTTTCCGTTTTAGGTGCAACATACTGCTTGTGCAAAGACGGGGTCGGTGACCAAGCCCTCCAAAGAGCCTGGACTATGCCTGTGGAGCTGGGGCTGATTGCTCGGCCATCCTTCAGTCTGGCTCTTGTTACCAGCCCAACACCGTGAAGGACCACTGCAACTACGCCGTGAACAGCTATTTCCAGAAGAGAGGCCAGGTCGCCGGTAGCTGCGACTTCTCCGGGACCGCCACTCCTTCCACTGTTCTTCCGAGTACGTGCATTTCTAATGTCGTTGAAACTGGGAAAAGGGAAACCGAACTCTCCATTTCTGATTTCAGCAAATGTTGCTTGCGCACGATACGTTTTTTGTGAGACACTGGGGGTTTGGTCTGGGTTGTGATGAATGTTTCTCGCTGTGGCTTTTCGCAGATCAACCCTCTGGGTGTGTCTACCCTTCAAGTCCAAGGTACATCCATTCCCCATATTTTCTCGAGAAAAGTTCCCTTTTTTTTTTTTTTTTGAAAGATAATCTGCGCGAAAGTTTGACAGTCAATCACTCTCCCTCACCAAGAAAGGAAAAAAAAAAAGAGGGCTGTTTATGTTACCGTCGTTTTGCAAATTTCACGACACGAAAACACGGAAAAGTTTCGCTTTCTTGCACGAGCAGGGAAGATGCTTTTCAGATCTGGTGGTAAATAATGTCTGAGAAGATGACGCATGAGAGGCAGATCTTGCCCCCAAGTGTTCAACCACTGCGCTGGATTCATTTGCAAGTCAGAGCACGCTTGGCTCGAATGGAGAGTTTTCTGAGCTGTCCCTGATGTTGATAATTATTGCTAATTATCGCATGCCTTCGTCGTCTTCCTTGCAGTAAAAAGAAAAAAAAAATCTAAAATTCCTAACCCATGTTTATTGGGACACATTTATTCTAAATTTTTTTACGACGCAAACATTTTCAAATTTTATTCATGTGACATATTTACCCTAAATTTATACTAGTGTGAGCCACTTACCCAAATTTTTTCTTGTGACACAAAAAATCTTAAATTTATATTCGTGTGACACGTTTATTTCAAATTTTTTTAGGTAAATATGTCATATAACCAAATATTTGGGATTTTTGATATCATAAAAAAATAGTTTGGGGCATATGTGTCCCACGGTTATAGGTTTGGGTTTTTCATGTGGGTACAAGTTAGGGTTTTTAGTGTTGTCACAAAAAGAAGTTTGAATTAAATATGTCACATGGATATAGTGACAATTTTTGGTGATTTTTTTCCCTAAGCCATTATTATTTACCTCTCTCATGTATACTAAGCACATTTGCTAGGTGTTTTGCTGGAAGGTTCGGTCTTTGTTCTTTTTTCTAAGAAGGATGAACCCGACCTTAAATAGATAAATCCCGAGTGCATGAAATACACCGCAAATCTTGCCTCCACGTCCATATTATAGGTGAAGTCGACCTCGCGACACACCTAAACCTTTAGGTTCGCACTAGCTTTACGATATGATTAAATTGATTATGTCTACTATGATTAAACAGCTCTCTCGCGCTCTATCTACTTAGACATTGACGTTCTTGCTGTTCTTTCTCGGTCCGATGGAAAGCTCAATAACGTCCACCACTCCGACGTCCAACACCACCACGACCATGTCCCCACCGGGCACCATCACCACCACCCCGAACACGGCGTTCAATGGCGGTATGGGGTTAGGCCCTACCGGCATCAACGACACCAGCGATGCCGCCGACCCGGCTCTCTCCAGCAGCATCGATTCAGTCCTCCTCCTCTCCCTGGCTATCATTACCTTGTTGTGGGGTTAAAGTTCCAAGGGCCAGGCCAAGTACTGGTAGAAAGATACATGTGGCGGTGGTGGGGTTTTGAATCTGGGAAGGTCCTGAAATAGGACATGGTTCTTCACCACGGGGTAGAAATCTTGTAATTTTCAAGGGTTTGGTAGGACATAGAAGCAACAAAGCCTTGGACCAATTTTCTTTTGGCTTTGGGGATTTTATGTATATGTTGACTAGGAACGTGTTCCTTAAAATTGGAGGGACTCTCGGTGGTTTGCTAACTTTGTTGTATTTTATTTAATGCTTTTATGGGTTTTTTGTGGTCGTTCAGAAGTTTATTAGGATTTCTTGGTCTTGGATTGATTGAATTAATCGAGCCAGCCAACCGCTGTCCCCCATGTGGCCGTACGCATATTTATTCTTTACATTTTTCCGGGATTTTCCTACACCGCGGTCTACTGGATCAAATTGATCTCCGCTGTTGATTTTGTGGAATCCACCGACGGAACTGGCTTATCCAACCATTGTCGTGAATACAGCAAGCGAGGCAAGAATCTCCCTTCTCATGTAAAGCAGAATGCTTTCTGAATGCATCGTTTAGAAGCGGCACAATTTTAATCGTATATTCACACATTATTACTGTGTGTTTTGCATAAATATTTATTGATTAAGAGATTGTGTGATATAAAATAACTGACAGTATCGCCAGACTGTCAAGTTAGCATTTTTTTTTTTTATATAAAAAGTCTGATCAAAAATAGAGTTGTGTCAAGGATGTCCGTGGTCTTTGGCTGGGAAAAACATGGTTAGTCGCGTAGGATGATAGTCGAACACAACTTTAATCAATCATTATCATTTTCACGTCATGTGACTGTCACACACGAGAGAGATCCTCTTCTATAGCATTGACAAATTGATAAGATATATTTTTCAGTTAATCACTCTCAAGCTCTCAATGAGAAATTCACATCATGATTACTGTGAAATGTGCGACCCTAAAGTTTTGTACATGGTGTTACATTGAAAAGGTGGAAATTTCGTTCAATCGCTCGCAATCTTCAAGTGGAAATTTGTGCATGGTGTTACATTGAAAAAATTTTTACGCTAAAGTTTGTTTTACCGTCGTTTTTGGATGGTTTGAATATTGAAATTTATGGCATCAATGGATTAAATTTTCTTCCTTAATCATCTATGATGACACAACCATTCTTATTTGTTAAATGAATATGTGCACTAGGAATCCTAAAAACTTATCAGAAAAGTATAATTAACCTTAAAACTTGCAAAAAGTACAATCAAATAAAATAAAACTTATCAAATTATATGATCAAGTCTTTTCATTAACACCGTCCAACTTGGCTATTGAAAAATGCTAATATTATTTTTTTTATTTTCTCTCTTGTTTGTGGCTAAAACCGAATTTAATGTTAAAACACATTGTTTTGTTCCCGATATGATTTATTGTACAATTTATGCTATAATTTTTCGATCATTTTAGTGTCGTAACATTTAAAAATTGTGGTTTGGGGTGCTCGGTTTACCTTATTGATGAAACCTAACGTGACATTATTTTATCATAAATTCGACTACATGGCTCCCCGGATAAATCCAAGCAGCAGAAGAGTGCAAAATGGAAGTCGTCGACTCTTCTTTTTTTTTTTGCCCCAAATTGAAGTTGGGGCTAATAGCTTCAATCGAAACTTTGGTTTCCATTGAAATCGTAACCTCGGGAACTGATGAGAGAACTTTAGTTTTTCTTCACCACTTAGCGTGACGATTTGCAGAGATCAACATGTCGAAGTTGCTTCTTGTCTTCCTCTTCTTGGTTGAGAATGGCCATGTCCCTTCCTCCTCCATGGAGGTTAGGAGTGAGCAGAAATATCATGATCCATCTAACCGAACCGGACCGTACCTAAACAGTTGATTTTGGATGGTATTGGTCCGTTTCTTGATTTCAATTTTCTGAAACCGATGGATACCAGTTCGACTCACGATTTTGGTTGGAACCATCCAATCGGCCAACACAACCGATTCCTTTATGGGTCAGCTAAAAAAAGGGAAATCCAATCTGACACGAGCGCTCCATACATTAGTAGATGAAGTTAGCAAACTCAGGTTGATTTATGGCATTTTAACTCAATTTTTGCTAATTAAATTTTTATGTTTTGAGGGAGCTTTGCAAGAGTCATGAGCCATACGCAGGATATTCAAGAAACCCCAGTCCACTAATCAAAAAGCCCTCTCCCGTTTACTTTGCTTCTCTCCCTCGACAGCTGGCAACCCAACCTCCATCAGGTCATAACATTCCCTAGCCCATGTCTGAAAGATATGTTGATGTGTTTTTTTCCAACGAAACTCATTCACCGACATCGCCATTGGCACTCGATTAGGGAATATCAGACCTTGTGTTCGATGTTCCTTACTTGGCGTTCGAAGATCGCGCCTTCTCATTCATCAATCTGCAATCGGAACCACGCAGAGGATTGGAGCGAACAAAGGGCCATAACCTGAATCCAATCGAGAGCCGGACTGGACTGGTGGTTCAGTTTTCGGGTGGATCAATATAACAAGCGAATGGTTTACAATTCACAGTTTCACCCTTTTGGTACTCAATGATGGAGGAAAAGATAAGCGTAGTCCAATAGAAGCATCATGCTTTAGAAATATAATTGGCAAGATATAATTAACATCAATCACTTTTTTACTTAAAACAAATTGAGTAATCTCTTCCTTGGTTATCATTAGCTAAATTTCTGAGTTAATTAGATCTTTTAAGTCGATGTTAATTGAGATTCTTAATCAAAATTAATATTATTACGTGTTGAATTTATATTTTTGCCCCTTTATTCAGATTGTCAAACAAGCTAAACTAGAGTTTAGAAAAGGATCGAACATCACAAGGCTTGTAATTTGTCGTTTGAGAGTTATACACGCAATAGATGAGGTGGCAATTTCGATTATGGACTTATTTATTACACGTGATGCCGATTCAGCATCTGATCAGCACCACGTCAACAAAACGAAAGTTTGACCAAAAAAAAAAAAGACTAAAGGAAGTGGAAAGGCACAAAAGAAAACCGTCATTATTATATTTGTACCGATTTAGTCATAAACTCTTTTTCTATCAGGGTGTGCATGACAACAGTTCTGCTTCCTTATTTTTCTATTTTTTTGTCACGAGAATATGTTTGGAACATAAATCAGTTTAGTAACGCAATTTCATTGGGATAAATTTTGGCTCAGAAATAAGTTAGGATAGAAATAAAAAGCAAATATTTTCTACTACTTTCTATTCGTGGAATAGAAATAGAATTCTTCTTATTACTTACTTCTTCTCTCACTTACGGTCTCTCTATCTCTCGCGTCCTTCAGCTAGTCTCTATCCATCGGCCATTGTCCACCACCAGTCGCCTCTCTAGATTCCCTGTCGGCTGCCGCCATCCGTTATTCGTTGACCCGTCGCCTTCGTTATTCAACAATCTTGGTCCTCGACTCCTGTTCGCCCTTCGTAGTTCGTTGTCCGTTGGCTGCTAGACCTTGCTTCCATTCACCATTCTCTAGACGCAAATCTTTGGTCCATCGGTCTCGTCCTCCCGTCCCAGATCTTCAATCCGCCATCGCTAGTGGTGGCCCAGCGGCTAGCCACTATATAATTTTTATGCTATTATCAAATGAATTTTTTTTCAGAGTAAAAATTTGTGCCACTATCAAACGCATATCTCTGCTCAACAACTTTCCATTCAATAAAAAAAAAATCTATTTCTGGTCAGAAATAAACCCGAAAAGAAATAGTTGTCATTGTGCCTTCAGTGGCTAAGAAGGAGCCCTCTCCGGGATAGCCCGTGGCTAGTTGTCGGCCACTAAAAAAAAGAAAGGGAAAGGGAAAAGAACGAAAAAATAGAAGAAAGAAAGGTGGTAAAAAATGAAAAAACATTTAAAAAATGTCTATTTGTCAATACAAATCATGTCAAGTAGGATGGTTGACTTCTGCGTCATTATTTTGTTTATCTAAATTGATCGGATAAATTTAATTGGAAATACATAAAAATATTTTAAAATTAAAATAATATAATGCTATTTCGGCACTTTCCCGAATGTTAGGAGTGACATTATTCAATCTGGCCGTCCAATTCAAATGGACGACCCGATTGAATAATGTCACTCCTAAATTCGGGAAAAGTGCCGAAAATAGTCCTAAATTCATTTATATATAATTAAAATTTTAAAATATTTTTATGTATTTCCAATTAATTTATCCGATCAATTTAGATAAACAAAATAATGACGCAGAAGTCAACCATCCTACTTGACATGATTTGTATTGACATAGACATTTTTTAAATGTTTTTTCATTTTTTACCACCTTTCTTTCTTCTATTTTTCGTTTCTTTTTCCTTTCTTTTCTTTTTTTACGTGGCCGGACAACTAGCCACGGGCTATCCCGGAGAGGGCTCCTTCTTACCACTGAAGGCACAATGACAACTATTTTCTTTTCGGGTTTTATTTCTGACCAGAAATAGATTTTTTTTTTTATTGAATGGATAAGTTGTTGAGCAGAGATATGCGTTTGATAGTGGCACAAAATTTTTACTCCTGAAATAAAAATTCATTTGATAATAGCATAAAAATTATATAGTGGCTAGCCGCTGGGCCACCACTAGCGATTGGCGATTGAAGATCGGTGACGGGAGGACGAGACCGATGGACCAAATTTGCGTCTAGAGAATGGTCATGGAAGCAAGGGTCTAGCAGCCAACGGACAACGAACTACGAAGGAGAAACAGGAGTCGAGGACCAAGATTGTTGAATAACGAAGGCGACGATGGTCAACGAATAACGGATGGCGGCAGCCGACAGGGAATCTAGAGAGGCGACTGGTGGTGGACAATGGCCGATGGATAGAGACTAGCTGAAGAGACGCGAGAGATAGAGAGACCGTAAGTGAGAGAAGAAGTAGTAATAAGAAGAATTTTTATTTCTATTTCTATTCCACGAATAGAAAGTAGTAGAAAATATTTGCTTTTTATTTCTATTCCTAACTTATTTCTGAGCCAAAAATTATCCCATGAAATTGCGTTACTAAACTGATTTATGTTCCAAACATATTCTCGTGACAAAAAAATAGAAAAATAAGGAAGCAGAACTGTTGTCATGCACACCCTGATAGAAAAAGAGTTTATGACTAAATCGGTACAAATATAATAATGACGGTTTTCTTTTGTGCCTTTCCACTTCCTTTAGTCTTTTTTTTTTTTTGGTCAAACTTTCGTTTTGTTGACGTGGTGCTGATCAGATGCTGAATCGGCATCACGTGTAATAAATAAGTCCATAATCGAAATTGCCACCTCATCTATTGCGTGTATAACTCTCAAACGACAAATTACAAGCCTTGTGATGTTCGATCCTTTTCTAAACTCTAGTTTAGCTTGTTTGACAATCTGAATAAAGGGCAAAAATATAAATTCAACACGTAATAATATTAATTTTGATTAAGAATCTCAATTAACATCGACTTAAAAGATCTAATTAACTCAGAAATTTAGCTAATATGATAACCAAGGAAGAGATTACTCAATTTGTTTTAAGTAAAAAAGTGATTGATGTTAATTATATCTTGCCAATTATATTTCTAAAGCATGATGCTTCTATTGGACTACGCTTATCTTTTCCTCCATCATTAGAGTACCAAAAGGGTGAAACTGTGAATTGTAAACCATTCGCTTGTTATATTGATCCACCCGAAAACTGAACCACAGTCCAGTCCGGCTCTCGATTGGATTCAGGTTATGGCCCTTTGTTCGCTCCAATCCTCTGCGTGGGTTCCGATTGCAGATTGATGAATGAGAAGGCGCGATCTTCGAACGCCAAGTAAGGAACATCGAACACAAGGTCTGATATTCCCTAATCGAGTGCCAATGGCGATGTCGGTGAATGAGTTTCGTTGGAAAAACACATCAACATATCTTTCAGACATGGGCTAGGGAATGTTATGACCTGATGGAGGTTGGGTTGCCAGCTGTCGAGGGAGAGAAGCAAAGTAAACGGGAGAGGGCTTTTTGATTAGTGGACTGGGGTTTCTTGAATATCCTGCGTATGGCTCATGACTCTTGCAAAGCTCCCTCAAAACATAAAAATTTAATTAGCAAAAAATTGAGTTAAAATGCCATAAATCAACCTGAGTTTGCTAACTTCATCTACTAATGTATGGAGCGCTCGTGTCAGATTGGATTTTCCCTTTTTTTAGCTGACCCATAAAGGAATCGGTTTGGTTTGGCCGGTTGGATGGTTTCCAACCAAAATCGTGAGTCGAACTGGTATCCATCGGTTTCAGAAAATTGAAATCAAGAACCGGACCAATACCATCCAAAATCAACTGTTTAGGTACGGTCCGGTTCGGTTTAGATGGATCATGATATTTCTGCTCACTCCTAACCTCCATGGAGGAGGAAGGGACATGGCCATTCTCAACCAAGAAGAGGAAGACAAGAAGCAACTTCGACATGTTGATCTCTGCAAATCGTCACGCTAAGTGGTGAAGAAAACTAAAGTTCTCTCATCAGTTCCCGAGGTTACGATTTCAATGGAAACCAAAGTTTCGATTGAAGCTATTAGCCCCAACTTCAATTTGGGGCAAAAAAAAAGAAGAGTCGACGACTTCCATTTTGCACTCTTCTGCTGCTTGGATTTATCCGGGGAGCCATGTAGTCGAATTTATGATAAAATAATGTCACGTTAGGTTTCATCAATAAGGTAAACCGAGCACCCAAACCCACAATTTTTAAATGTTACGACACTAAAATGATCGAAAAATTATAGCATAAATTGTACAATAAATCATATCGGGAACAAAACAATGTGTTTTAACATTAAATTCGTGTTTTAGCCACAAACAAGAGAGAAAATAAAAAAAATAATATTAGCATTTTTCAATAGCCAAGTTGGACGGTGTTAATGAAAAGACTTGATCATATTAATTTGATAAGTTTTAATATTTGATTGTACTTTTTGCAAGTTTTAAGGTTTAATTATACTTTTCTGATAAGTTTTAGGATTCCTAGTGCACATATTCATTTAACAAATAAGAATGGTTGTGTCATCATAGATGATTAAGGAAGAAAATTTAATCCATTGGATGCCATAAATTTCAATATTCAAACCATCCAAAAACGACGGTAAAACAAACTTTAGCGTAAAAAATTTTCAATGTAACACCATGCACAAATTTCCACTTGAAGATTGCGAGCGATTGAACGAAATTTCCACCTTTTCAATGTAACACCATGTACAAAACTTTAGGGTCGCACATTTCACAGTAATCATGATGTGAATTTCTCATTGAGAGCTTGAGAGTGATTAACTGAAAATATATCTTATCAATTTGTCAATGCTATAGAAGAGGATCTCTCTCGTGTGTGACAGTCACATGACGTGAAAATGATAATGATTGATTAAAGTTGTGTTCGACTATTCATCCTACGCGACTAACCATGTTTTTCCCAGCCAAAGACCACGGACATCCTTGACACAACTCTATTTTTGATCAGACTTTTTATATAAAAAAAAAATGCTAACTTGACAGTCTGGCGATACTGTCAGTTATTTTATATCACACAATCTCTTAATCAATAAATATTTTATGCAAAACACACAGTAATAATGTGTGAATATACGATTAAAATTGTGCCGCTTCTAACAATGCATTCAAGAAAGCATTCTTCTTTACATGAGAAGGGAGATTCTTGCCTCGGCTTGTATTCACGACAATGGTTGGATAAGCCAGTTCCGTCGGTGGATTCCACAAAATCAACAGCGGAGATCAATTTGATCCAGTAGACCGCGGTGTAGGAAAATCCCGGAAAAATGTAAAGAATAAATATGCGTACGGCCACATGGGGGACAGCGGTTGGCTGGCTCGATTAATTCAATCAATCCAAGACCAAGAAATCCTAATAAACTTCTGAACGACCACAAAAACCCATAAAAGCATTAAATAAAATACAACAAAGTTAGCAAACCACCGAGAGTCCCTCCAATTTTAAGGAACACGTTCCTAGTCAACATATACATAAAATCCCCAAAGCCAAAAGAAAATTGGTCCAAGGCTTTGTTGCTTCTATGTCCTACCAAACCCTTGAAAATTACAAGATTTCTACCCCGTGGTGAAGAACCATGTCCTATTTCAGGACCTTCCCAGATTCAAAACCCCACCACCGCCACATGTATCTTTCTACCAGTACTTGGCCTGGCCCTTGGAACTTTAACCCCACAACAAGGTAATGATAGCCAGGGAGAGGAGGAGGACTGAATCGATGCTGCTGGAGAGAGCCGGGTCGGCGGCATCGCTGGTGTCGTTGATGCCGGTAGGGCCTAACCCCATACCGCCATTGAACGCCGTGTTCGGGGTGGTGGTGATGGTGCCCGGTGGGGACATGGTCGTGGTGGTGTTGGACGTCGGAGTGGTGGACGTTATTGAGCTTTCCATCGGACCGAGAAAGAACAGCAAGAACGTCAATGTCTAAGTAGCTAGAGAGCGCGAGAGCTGTTTAATCATAGTAGACATAATCAATTTAATCATATCGTAAAGCTAGTGCGAACCTAAAGGTTTAGGTGTGTCGCGAGGTCGACTTCACCTATAATATGGACGTGGAGGCAAGATTTGCGGTGTATTTCATGCACTCGGGATTTATCTATTTAAGGTCGGGTTCATCCTTCTTAGAAAAAAGAACAAAGACCGAACCTTCCAGCAAAACACCTAGCAAATGTGCTTAGTATACATGAGAGAGGTAAATAATAATGGCTTAGGGAAAAAAATCACCAAAAATTGTCACTATATCCATGTGACATATTTAATTCAAACTTCTTTTTGTAACACTAAAAACCCTAAACTTGTACCACCCAAACCCATATAACCGTGGGACACATATGCCCCAAACTATTTTTTTATGATATCAAAAAGCCCAAATATTTGGTTATATGACATATTTACCTAAAAAAATTTGAAATAAACGTGTCACACGAATATAAATTTAAGATTTTTTGTGTCACAAGAAAAAATTTGGGTAAGTGGTTCACACTAGTATAAATTTAGGGTAAATATGTCACATAAATATAAATTTGAAAATGTTTGCGTCGTAAAAAAATTTAGAATAAATGTGTCTCAATGAACATGGGTTAGGAATTTTAGATTTTTTTTTTTCTTTTTACTGCAAGGAAGACGACGAAGGCATGCGATAATTAGCAATAATTATCAACATCAGGGACAGCTCAGAAAACTCTCCATCGAGCCAAGCGTGCTCTGACTTGCAAATGAATCCAGCGCAGTGGTTGAACACTTTGGGGCAAGATCTGCCTCTCATGCGTCATCTTCTCAGACATTATTTACCACCAGATCTGAAAAGCATCTTCCCTGCTCGTGCAAGAAAGCGAAACTTTTCCGTGTTTTCGTGTCGTGAAATTTGCAAACGACGGTAACATAAACAGCCCTCTTTTTTTTTTACCTTTCTTGGTGAGGGAGAGCGATTGACTGTCAAACTTTCGCGCAGATTATCTTTCAAAAAAAAAAAAAAAGGAAACTTTTCTCGAGAAAATATGGGGAATGGATGTACCTTGGACTTGAAGGGTAGACACACCCAGAGGGTTGATCTGCGAAAAGCCACAGCGAGAAACATTCATCACAACCCAGACCAAACCCCCAGTGTCTCACAAAAACGTATCGTGCGCAAGCAACATTTGCTGAAATCAGAAATGGAGAGTTCGGTTTCCCTTTTCCCAGTTTCAACGACATTAGAAATGCACGTACTCGGAAGAACAGTGGAAGGAGTGGCGGTCCCGGAGAAGTCGCAGCTACCGGCGACCTGGCCTCTCTTCTGGAAATAGCTGTTCACGGCGTAGTTGCAGTGGTCCTTCACGGTGTTGGGCTGGTAACAAGAGCCAGACTGAAGGATGGCCGAGCAATCAGCCCCAGCTCCACAGGCATAGTCCAGGCTCTTCTGGAGGGCTTGGTCACCGACCCCGTCTTTGCACAAGCAGTATGTTGCACCTAAAACGGAAACGCCCAAAAAAAAAATCGAACAAAAGATGATTTAGAAAAGGTCCAACAAGCAGTAACTGAGCTGACCCGTGGAAAAGGATAAAAATTTCAGAGAAAGATGGTCGTGGAAAAGATGGGTTTTTTCTATGGGAAGGAAAAGGAGAGTGTGTAAAGATCAGAACTTTCTCATGCTAGCAATAGCAGGAGACCAAGAAAAGGAAAAAGAAGGGAAAATATGAGAACCCTTTCTGCCATTTTGCTCGCAAATTTGATGTCAAAAGGAAGAGAGAGAGAGAGAGAGAGAGAGAGAGAGAGAGAGAGATTCCTAATAAGCTTACCCGAATGGCCAGTGAAGGCCAGCAAAAGCACCAGAGACACCAGAACAGCCATTGAAGGGTTCAAGAGAGCGGTTGCTGCAGAACTGTAGGTGAGAGAGCTCTGGTTTTTGAGCTTGTATTGGAAATGAAGCTTTCCAGGAGGAGGCAACTCAACCGAGGGTGATGGGGTTCAGTACAGTATCTAAATAGCAATGCAGCTCTCTCTCTCTCTCTCTCTCTTTCGAGGGATCTTGGTTTCTCGGGCAATTAATCAGATTTTGAGAAATTCAATGATGCATCTTTATATAGTGATGGCTTCAATTGATGAAAATTATTGAATAATGTCTGATAGAATATGGGGGAGGGTGTCACGGGAACGGGGAAGTGAGGAAGCTCTGAGGTTTGATGGATTGTTCATTCAACGGTCATCAACCCATGTGCGTAACCCAACCTTGGGTATGGGTTTGGGTTTGGTGGGGTCTCTGCAAGATCCGGTCCCACTTTTGGAGTTTTGAGGTTCTTAGGCCTGGCTGACCTGTCCCTGTCTTTTCTTTTGGCTATTTTCTTTTCGCGAAGTAAAACTAGAAAATCGAGCTTTGATTCAGATCAAAATTACCAAGCAACACTAACGCGCGCTTATGTTTTCACGAAAAATAAATAAATTATAATCATTTGTATTGCTTATAAAAAAAATAACGCAAATGATCCATAAATTTCAACTCAATTTGTAATATGATCCTTAAATTTTAATTTAATTAATATAGTCCTCGAACTTTATCCCAATGTATAATATGATCTCTGAACTTCTAATTTATTCAACGTAATCTCTAAACTTTTGAAATATTTTCAACTTAGTCCTTAAAATATAAAAAAATGTTCAAAGTCGTACCTAAACTTGAATTAGTGGAAGGATTACATTAAACATCTTTTTATTATTCAAGGACTAAGTTAAACATGTTTCAAAGTTTATAGATCACACTACATATTGAGCTAAAGTTCATGAATTATATTGGTTAAATTAGAATTTCGGGACCACATTGCACGTTAGATCAAAGTTCAAAAACCATTTATGTCATTATTCCTTATAAAATTAAATGGACATAATTTTTTTTCATCATCCACAAAAATATTAAGATATAAACTATTGTTAATAAAAACAATTTTTATTAACTAATTATTTAAGCGATACGAGAGGTTAATTTTATAAAAATATCTTTTAGGTATTTTTTTCAGTGGAACAAACGGAGCTTAAATCAAAGGAAAAATTCCAAATAAGAAATCGAAGTGCGATTATTTTTTTAAATAAGGGCTTGAAATGTTTTCATTATTTCAAAACAAGCCTGACCAAGAGCATTTTCGTCATTTTTTTCTTTTTTTTCCTTCTTTTTGCCCTTACTACTCACTGGTGAGCCCTAGGTGAGCTAAAGGGTTGCCCTCGTCGAACTTGCCCACGCTAGATTTGGGTGAGTCGAGGGCTACCCTTGCCTCGCTAGCCTTGAGGGTAGCCTCCGATGAGAAAAAAAAGGGCAAAAAAAGGACAAGGAGAAAGAAAAAAGAAAATAAATAAATAAATAAATAAATGATGAAATATCCTTGCTCAGACTTTTTTAAAAAAAATAATAAAGGCACTTCAAATTCTTATTTAAAATAAAGTCTATTTTATATCCTTATTTTAGAAAATGAAGGCATTTCGGGCTCTTATTTGAAATTTTCCCTAAAATCAAATGAGAACAAGCCAAAATTTGGCACATAAACTTGGATTGCTGTCAATCAAAGTTTTGGAGTACCAAACGTAGGTGGGTGCATCGAATTCGAACTCGCGTGTCTATTTTTCGAACGTTAAAGTGAGGACACATGAGTAACAACTCTAGACTTTGAGCTTTATACAGGAGCATCACCATAAATTTATCGAATACCAATCATACTTGAGAATTTAAAATTGCTTCTCCAATTTTTGCCGACTCACGTTAAACCACTCGCGAAGAGTTTTCATTAGAGGCGATCAATGAGTGTGCTCGAACTAAGCTCGTATCAAAACTAATTCGTTGCTCAGGCCCGCTCGTTGTCAAAATTTAATTATTTTTTCGGGTCGAGCGGGCCTGCTTCAAGCTCAAACTCACCTAAATTTATTTTATGGCCCTAGCGACATAAGCTAAATTTGTTTTGTAGCTCGCTATGAAAATTAAATTATCCATGATCACATTTAGTATTTGCCAACTTTCGTATGGATAGCGCACTTTTTCACGGTGCACCAAACCAAAATTAACTGAAAATCACTTCATTAGTAACGTCGATTAATCCTAAATCCCGATTGTTTTTGTTTTGGTAAAGAAAAATCCCGATTGTTTATATCACTTAGAAAAAATAATAAGCTAACAAAATTTATTTTCCATTAATAACAGAAGCATCTCGTCACAAAAACATTGTTCATTGACTCCAAATTATAAAGTTAAAAAATTGATTAAAATTAGGACAATGATTTTCGCATTGCTCATTTGGCAAGGATGTTAAGAGGACACCTATATTAAAAAGGAAAGAAGGAAGAAACAGAAAGTACGTGCTCTTCTTTCGTGGGATTGTACATCTTTAAGATTTACTCTAATGCTGACACAACTAGCCGTTTGTACTCGGACAACTGGTGAATTACCATGGCCGTACTTGTCCACATCATTTATACGTTACTACAACGTCTAAGCCCCCCAATTTATGTCATCAATTTACTGTTAATCCTGTCATTTAGCATGGATGGGCCCACGAGTTGTTCCAATTGAATGGGCCCCGCCAGATGGGATTCACAAAGTTAAGGAAACTTGGCAGTGTTATACACTCCCGAGTCGGTCCACCATTTCTGCAGGTTTTCCAAATTTGAGTCGTGGATTCACATTCAAACCTCTGGCAACGCAAATTGTTGAAACATGTTAGACCAATGATTGGAACCTTGGTTTGATCATTTTTTGCTAATTAATCGGCATCGCAACACGGTTGCGACTCGCACGTGATCGAAACAGGATCATGGTTGAATCTTGAAGGGGTTGTGATTCAGCTTGGGAAAGTGAGCAACTTGGGGCCTCACCGGGAGTGATTAACAATCTGAAACAATGCATCTCCATTTGTTATTTCTTGTTTCTTCCCCGCTAGAGGCCGTGTACCTTACGCACATATCAATCGAAAGGTACGCGACAAATGCAAGTTTGGACAGAGAATTCGGCCCGGTAGCTACAGTTTCATGAAGATGTAGAGAAGTCTTCGAGGCAGCTCAGCTAGCGGGTATTAACCTCGGCAAAAGAATTCGCTCGTTTATTACCTTAAAAAATGCATGGAGTACAAGGAAATTGGTCGATCCCGCACGATTGGCACGTTACTGAGCAGAGACCGCTACAGCCTTCTGAAAAAACAAGGGAAAAGATGTCAGGACAATGTGGTAAACATGGCCAAGAATGAAGCAAGAAAGAAAATTTCAGCTGGATATTGGTGATATGCAGGTGGATATTAGTGTCAACTCGGGAACTCATTTGGCTGGACATGATGGGAAGGGTGTCCTTAAATGGATGATGGAAGAGAAGAAAGTACTGAGCATTTTCCAGATGCCGCAGTGCGATACTTGTTGCTTGCAGATGAAAGATGTTTCAAAAACATAAAGAGAAGGTGGTAATTCGACAGGATTTACCCGTTTCTGCTCTTCGATATTCGCCTTTATGAGGGAGTAGATGGCCACTCCAGCTATTGCTATTGCAGTTCCAATCCCAGTTTGAGTGGAGATCCTATTACCTGTAGTTTTGCAAGTACAGAATCTATGAGCACAAAAGTGTTTGTAGTTCTGAAACTAGTCAAATGCTAGGTGCATAAAATTGAAGTGGAGAATATGTAGTGAGATGTTACCAAATACGACAATAGAGAAACCGATCACAAAAACCCTCTTCAGTACATTTCCGACAGCGTGTGTAAGTGGTGCTACCCGTTCCAAAGTGTTAGTAGCAACCTGGACAAAAAAGGCAACCATGTTCATGAGACATGAATCTATGAGTACGAACATGATAACCACAGCAGTAAAAGATGTTAGGTTATTGCAGTAGTTGGTGATTTTCAAGTAATAAAGTCACTTTTTAGTTACCAACCATGTTCACGATGTATCAGCATGGAAATCTGTTTGATATATGAGGCTATGGTACGCTTGAAATATGAGTTGTTATTACCCGCAGTCTTAAACATTTCTTTATCGAGAGAGGGAACTACTAAACTCCATTATAAGCCCTTCCAATCTTTTCCCCATTTTGTTAAATTTTTCAGTGTTCTTCTTTCTCTAGCATTGAACAGTGAAGCTGAGCCGCTGGAGACTTACGCTATACCTGATTGTAGAGATGATAGAACAATCCAATGCAGAAAAGGTCTGACAGGAACTTGAAAAGACCAACTTTGGCAATGGCCTCCCTAAATCCGTATTGCATCAGTTGAGGGCCCTCAATCTGAAAGCGAGACAAGACAATGCTCAAAGGTTGCAGCTGGCAAGAACAATTTGGCAAAGAGAAAGCCATTATATTTGTGGCTGATAGTCAGAGCATGATTTTACAAAGCAAACGAATAATCTCTGTTGTGATCAATGCTGATCACTTGTAAGAGCTTACGATAACTGCTGGGGGGATGCAAAACAGAAGAGCGATGATTGTTATATAAGCATACACATTTGTACTGTCCATTCCTGTCTGCAGAAAATAAAAATGGAAACTTCAATTCGAGAAGAAAGCCTTGAGATGCGTAGAGTAAACAAATAAATCCAAGAAGAGCAACTACCAACTAGCATCGTCATCAACTAGATGTTTTAACAAAGAAACAATCGCAACGTAAAATATGCCATCTTTACTTTCACCACGGCTCATCAAATTGCTGAACGAAAAGCTTTCTGATAGATTTCTCACCATTGCTTTCTTTGAGTAAATACTTCTGTAGGTAAATGCAACATTTGAGATCATTGCACTGACGAAACCAGTCCAGTTGAAAGAAAGCTCGGTTAATGAAGCCATCGACACACCTGAGACGATATAATCGATACCATTTAAAAAAAAAATCTGATCAGTTTCGACTACTTTGGATGCACAAAAAGAAAAGCAGAATAAAACTCGAGTGTGTCGCATGCACGAGTAAGAATTTAGCAGCAAAACTAACCAATCACAACAGGAGCTAGTGATAGCCACAGGGACAGTGGGATCTGGTGGCCCAGAATGAACTGAGAAGCAGCCGCATTGAAGAATGGCTCAAGGGCTGTTAACGGCATGACAAGAAAAAACAATTAATGACAAAAACTACATCTTACACTAGTCAAGAGAATTGCATGAGACTACAGAGCATTAGGTAAAGCAGATGATCGCCTTGACCACAACCCTTTTGCTGTCAACAACTTAAAAGAGCGAACTTATGACCGGGAACATGATGATCTTTTCTTGACTCTGCTTACCTTTGATGGTGTGTGTAAAGGATACAGCAACTGCTGCGAAAGACACGTTGGACATGACATGTCCTAGGGCATGGCAGGCAGCAACAGGGGTCAGCAATGCTAAGAGCTCCCTATCAATTGGCTGTTCAAGTGATGAAAGCACGTCAATTCTATTTTAGTTGGACAATGCACAATGACTAAGGGCAAAAACACTTGGAGCATTTGAACTTACTGCACGTTTGGGCAGACCAACGGCCCAACTAACCAGACAATATGCGACTCCAACAAGAAGATGTATGACAGATACGAAGCTGCAGGGGGGAAAGAAGTGTGATCATGCGCAGGAACAAAACATGCTAAAAGTAAAGACTCTTCTCTTACTATAGAGAATGTAAATGAGGCGGGCATTAGCACTGATTCAAGTAACAGGAAATCTATAAATGTTCCACAGAGGAAGTGAATCAGCAAGGACTACATACTATGGGTACGGGAAATAATTATAGACCTTCTTGTTCAGTATGTTGAAGATGACATTCAAGAAATACCTGCATTAAAAGAAATATCACACGGTTATTTCCTTTTATTATTTTGGCAAGCAATCAGATGGTTATTTCAGTCCTCGATCCTCTTTGCGGTCTTTTGCTACTTCTAATTTTCCCCATGAGAAGCAGATGATCATAGCTCAATGCAAATTACACAGAATCACCGCATTTTCACTAAAATCACGATAACCAAACTTAAATGAAGGCTAGAGGCTCGGAGAATCTCAAAATAAAACTTCAACGCCGCATTAATGATTGTTAGCTTAGAGTAGTAAAGGAAGATGTCTTCGTAAGAGCATCTTCAGATCGAGTGTTGCTGCAGTTGAGCTAGGAGCCTTGCCCAGCTGTGAAGCAAGGATACGAGGAAGATTCAATTCGACCATCTCAAGACTTTAAGGCTCTGTTTGCTTCTCGGCAAATGGATGATTTGAAAAAAAAAAAATTGATACCAAGTGGAAAATTATGACATTATGATACAAAAACAGTATGAAATCACATACCACATGAAGAAAAAAAAGCCAGTAACAAGTGCTGGGTATCTTTCTCCGAAGCTCTTGGGTGGCTTTGCCAACCTGCACTGATCATCATCAACACATTCGGAATAACCGGAAAGGACCCAAAAAAAAAAAAAAAGAATACCAGCAGACCAACACCAAAAAAATCCCATCTTTATCTTTTTCCCTTCTCCTTCCACTTAACTCAGCAACAAACAGAGAAAAAACAAAGCGAAAGTAGAGACAAATCGTCCGACCCATCGGAAACTTCAATCTGCCTGCCCTCCGCGTCGGGTGCTGCCGCTCTGGCGACATTGGAACTGGCGGGATGCCGCCGTCTGAACGGCCCGCTTCCGCCAGCGAATCTCAGTGGCTCCGGCGACGACGAGAAGGCAAGACGTGACGCGCCGCTAGCGAAGCTCTTCCGAGCCTTGAGCAGGACAGAAGTGGCCGAAATAGCGTGGGTCGTCAGGTACAGAGACGACATCGTCTTGGAGCCAGAGGCTCCGATCGGAGAGCGAGCCGGGGTAGCGATCGACGGCATCTTCCGATCAAAAACGAAGAGAGGAAGCTACGAAAGAGATGGTTTTTACATATGGACGGTCGCTATAAAAGGGGACGAGCTACAGTGAGAAGGAACTGCAGAAGCGACAACGCTAACGTCGATGGAATCAAGAAAGTTGAACTCGAAGCGGAGATTTTAACACATAAAAAAGAAGTCGGTTGATTGATCATCTTTCTTGGGTGGAGTGCCAAAAGGCTTATGAAATAGTGGACGGAGAGAGGGAGAGAGACGACGAGAGGCCATCGCTGTCAGAGAAGAGAAGCATGGGGAGCAGCGTCGTGCCGTCTCTGATAATTGGACAATGAGTGAGCGAAGACTCTGCGAGAGCGAGGTCATGCACAAGCTAAACATTGGGCGGCGGCGACGGTCGTTAACGACAGTGACGTCCCAAGTGTTTTCGATTCGTTTTTGTCGTTAGCGGAAGGTCGTGCGCGCGTAAAAAAATTACAAGAATCGTTTTGTATCCTGTGATTTTTTTTTTTTTTTGGGTTCAAAACTATTCTGTGTTTCGAATATTGTAAAACAAGAGGTGCCGATTTTTGCTTCTTGCGTCTGCAAAACAGGAACACTCGTGGTTGTAAGGCCGAATGCACGAATGCTAGCTGAAACAGATCCAAGTTGCGACTCAGTTTGCACGAGAAAGGCATCTTTTGGAGAAAAATTATCCAAAAAAAAAAAAATCCTGAACCTATTGCATTTTTACCAATTCAGTCTTAGACTTTTTAATTTTGATGATTGAGTCATAAACCTTTTCGAATTTTGCCAATTGAGTTCTCCAATATTGGATGAAAATCACTGAATGGACACCAGACATTTTATGTAGTGCAATTGGCAATGATGTGGATAATTTTTAATAATTTTTTTTTTTCTTCTTTTTTTGTTTTTATTTTTTTTTTACATATTTGGCTAGCGACCTCGGCTTGATTTGGGTGAGGGCATGAGGGCCTGACGCCCCCGCCTATGGCCAATGAGGACAACGACACCCTTACCTAGACCATGCGAGGGTTTGATGGCCCTCGCCCACCAGAGATGTGAAAAAAAGAACGAAAAAATAACAAAAATTTTAAAAAATTGTTAAATACTATCCACATCAATTTCGGCCGCGCCACATAAGACAGTTGGCATGAAAGATTTTCAATCAAAATTGACTTAATTGGAAAAATCAAAATTTGTATGACTTAATTAGCAAAATTGCATTAAGTTTAGGACTTTTTAGATAATTTTTTCCATTTGTTGGCCGACCACAGAGTAGCTTTCACGGGTCCCGTTAAGTTCTTAATCAATCCCATCTCTAGGCCGGCAAAGTACAAGAAAGCGATGATAACATATTGCGTGTGGAAAGTTGAAATGCAGTATAAATACCGGAAAACAACGCGGGGAACTCCAAAAGTGGCATGCAACACTTTTCGCAAAGAGATCGTTAGTTTACTTAGTTGGTTGCTTTGGCGCGTACGTTTGAAAACGATGGTCCACGAATTCGTGCGCTTGATTCATCGCAAAATGGCTTGCATCGGGTCGGGTTTGATCACGATTTGGAACGGCGGGAGCTTTCTATGTCACGGGCAAAAACGTGATAATATTTTAAGTTCTTTTGTAGTTCATATATATTTATGTGTTCTGAACACGATAAATGTTACATTTTGAGTATGGTTCGGGTCCATAACCCTAGGTTTCAATGTACCATATCTTATAGCACTTACCAAGGAGGCCCTATCGATTAGCATTACACAGAAGAAATCATTCTGGACATTACTACAAGTAGATCTGCTCTTCATCGACAAACTTGGGATTTCCAATCCCAGTTAAGATCGGTTCAGGATCATGAGATCATTTTCTATTAGATAAGAAGGGCTACTGCACAAATGTACTTCTAAGTAATTGCCCCTTAGATCATATATCTATCAATATGAAAGAGAAATCATGTTATGAAGGGGATTCTTATTTGTACAAATGGTACTTCGAATTTGAAACGAGCGTGAAGAAATTAACGATACTTCTTTATTTTTTGAGTTGTTCTGCGGGATCAATCGCTCGAGACCTTTGGTCTCTACCCAGACTGTATGAAAAAAAAATGAGATCTCTTCAAGAATGATTTTGATCTAGTTCATGGCCTATGAGGAGTAGAAGGTGCTCTGGTGGGATCATTGCAGACAAAAAAAATTACAACTAATTTGACAATGATCGAGTGACATTCCTTCTTTGACTCAACCAAGAAATCCCTTAGATATGATACGAAATGTATTTGGTCAATCGTTTATTAGGGATTTCTGTATGAAAAATACAAATCGGAGTTTAACGAAGGGGAAGGAGAAGGAGTCCTCGACCCGCAACAGATAGAGGGCTTCTTTAGTCACAAAGTTTGGGCGCCATTGGCTCTTAGAATATGGCGCCCTTGGGGCTTTCTCTTTGATTGTATTAAGAAGGGCCAATTCATTGAGATTTCTGTGTTGGTCATCGACTCTCCATAAGATTTTTATATCGCATTACTTATAGCTTCCGTGTTCGTAGACAAAACTAATTCGGAATTGTTTTTCATTACAATGCATAACTTACATCCACGTGTTTCATATTTGCATGAACTTCACTCCAAAAATATAGCTATCCCTGCGACGTCATGTCAATCCCACAACCTTGCAGGGACTCGACAAAGATTAAAAATTTGTAATAGTAGTGTACAAAGTTTGAATGCAACTACCCACTCATTGGTGGTCCAGCTGGTTTGCGCTCTGTTCTTTCACGAGAGATTCTAGGTTCAAATCTTGGAGCTGGCAATTTAAGCGAAGGGTCGTGGCGGTGGGATGTTGCGCTAGCCCTCCCGGAGATTAAGTCGAGGTGCGCATTCCGTACGACGCTGGCCTGGACGCTGGCCCAGACACCTTTGATAAAAAAAAAAATGACATGCAACTATACGACTGTGGTATTGAGATAAAATAAGAAAAATCTTTCGAGGAAGTACAAAACGGAAAGAGTTATGAAAAAACTAGAGTTTTAGAATATTGTTGACATGCATAATTGAGTGCATAAAAACTAGTTTTCTATTATTGCACAAAATTCCGGGGGCATCGAATAAAATTTTTTTAATTGGAAGCCAAATAAGTTGAGAGTTCCACAAAAGTACTTCTTGCAAGATTAATGAACAATCCCTTGCAATTTAGAACCGCATGTGGTCCTCCCGGAGATAATCCTTGTGAATAAACTTCTCGTCATATATTTATGCGACTTTGAACATTAAATGGAATGAAAATAGTATAACTTTAATTAGAGGTGAGAAATCAGGTCGGTTCAATTTGGGAATCGGCCGTTTAAAGGCTAGTTCAGACGGGGAACCGGTCTGGTTCTCGGCTCTTGGTTCTATACCTGAACCCGGTCGTCTCTACTCGAGAATCAAATCGGTTCATAAGTAACACTTAACCCTAAGTTATTTCCCTTTTATAATTCTATCACTCTTGCCGCCTCCGGTCTCCTCCTATATAGTGGCTCGACTCCACCCCGATTGCTCACCATCTCCACTCTAGCCGCTCGACTCCAATCCGATCTGAGGTATGTCGCCGTGGTTTCGATGAATAATAATGGCTTTGTGATTTCTTCTTTCAATATCCTTCACTCTCTTAGGCTCGTTAGATTCTTGAGTTAGGATCCATATATCTTGTTTGCATGACCAATTATTGAGACCAAATCAACACTGGATATTTTCCCTGCTTGTCTAAATCCACCATGCTTGCATTAACCATCATAACTCTTGAGATCTTCCCTGAGCTTGTTCGGGATCCCCATGTGTTTGGGGTGCGCTATTCGTTCAGAAGATTGCCGTTGCAAATCAAAGAGGGAAGCTACTGCACTGAATTAAAAATCTCATTGGATTGTTTGCAGGAGATCTCCCCCACGTATAATCATGAAAAGGAACAACAGAAGAGTGAGGTGTGTATTTCAATTGTCTAGTTATGTCTCCTCTGGGTTTTTCGTTAGAACGTGTAATTGATGGAGCTGCTTATCCCGCTGTCTTTTCTGGTCTTTCACTTAATCTTCTCATCTCTACATAGAATTCGGGTATTTCATACATACGCCATTTTATGTGCTATACCTTCTACGGTTTGAGGCTCGTTTATTTTGTAGAAAATGGTGATTTGAAAAATATTTCTAAAAAAATGTCATTTATATCGCTTACAAAAATGTTATATGTAAAAAAAAATATATCCTCATCGTATACCCAAATGTTTAGATACAACTTATTGTCGGTGATCGGTTTGCTTCCGATTCCAAAAAAATGGGAACATGCTCGGACGTGGTATATTTAAAAAAAAAAAAAGGCCCAATGGGGAGGCGATGAAGCCAAAAAAGCCCATTACAATCAAACCGGGATACCCTAAACCCAGGAAAAAACGACAGAAGGTAAAATATAAAAAAAACTCGTTTTGCTCCCGATTTCGCTTGAAAATCTGCCGATCGCTTGCGCAGATTCGTCACCCGGATGGCCGGCGGAGGCGGCGGTTGCAAGGAAGAGGAGCAAGACGGGGTGTCGGTGCATTCTCCGTGCAAGGCGCCTCTTTCCTCTGCATCTTCTCTCCCTCAGGTATCTTCGTCGATAGCCGTATTCGGTGCAACTGGTGGTTTCGTAGCTGAGACACGAGTTCTGATTTTTGACGCCCGATCCCTTTTCTCCCGCAAGAAGGAGCAATCGCAGGTCGAATTGGAGCTCAGGCTGTTGGAAGCTCTCGAGAGGTACCCTCCCGCTAAATTACGAGGTGAGTCGAGTTTCGATCGATAGCTAGCTCTCTCGCGGTGCCTGTTCACGGCGATGGCAAAAGGCGGCAACTTTGTCGTTTTGCGCTTTCCTTTTTATTGACCGCAATCAGCTAATTTTCTCCGACAACAACAGTTAGTCCCACCTGCTTTGTCTGTTTCCTTGGCAATTCAGTTCTCTTCGGAGGACTCCATTTTGCAGTTCTTGTAGATTATGGTTTGTAAAAATGAAAAATAAAAAATCTTCTGCTAGTGTGTGTGAAATGCAGGTACGGACATTAAGATCCATTTCCATTTCTTGAAATTCTGTGTTCATCGAATTGGTTTCGAATGCTTCCAAGGCTGACCAGCCATCACTTGCAGGTATACATCGGCACTTCGTCCTTTACGGGCTGATGGAGCACCTGCGAAGAAGGTTCTTTCCTCTTTAAATATTCCTTCACCCTTTGGGCGTTACCTGTTCAGTTCATCCAGCGAAATAGATGATTCTCTAGTTTTTCCAAGTCTCTCATGGTGTGCTCGCTGCATTTCCCAGCTTCGACCGCCATTTCTCTGCCGACGAGGTTCTGCAATTGCTGGATCGTTTCTACAACTTAGACATGCTGGTACTTGGTCGATTTAAGCTGCTCTTTCTTTTGATTTTGTTTTTTTGGTACATTGGTGACCATTCATCACGTGAATGCCGCAATGAAGCAATGGCGAAGTAAATTTTGCTTCTCTGAGTGATCGACACGGCGAAAGTTCCCAACTTAATCTCAAAGACCGGCACCCTGATTCCATAGATGTAGAGAGCCATACTGGGTGCATTTTTTGTATGCCTGTTGTTTCTGTTTCGCAGATCTGGAAGCACGCTTGTTGATAGTGTTCATTGCGTTTTGTGGTCAGAAACCAGATGAAGATGAATCTGAGATTTTAAACC
>JAGVVM010004988.1:0-29703 GCA_019149425.1 Psidium friedrichsthalianum
ATGGCCAGCAAATCCATTAGCTCCCTCGGGATTCCGGAAACTTCGGTAGTCATTGTAGATACAAATGAAATTATTCTATATGGCCAAGCCAGTGCCAAAGAGGATAATTTTTGTAAATTTTTAATGAGATCTTTTTCGAAATTTATCTCCTTTTTTTTTTCTTCTCGTCATTTTCCTCCGTTAGGGCGCCATGTCCTTGTAGCAGTGGCTAGGCGGAGATCGCAAAAAACGGCCATAGACAAGGGCATTACAGCCCTCACACCTTCCAATCATTTTAAAAAAAATAAGAAAAAAATGAAAAATGAAAAAAAAAATCATAACTAATTTTAAATAAGAGGCTTGCCAAAATTGTCTATGTTAGCATTGATGGAAAAAAATATCAAAAAAGTCTTACATCTATTATATTGATACTAATTTAGTCTTAAACCTTTCAATTGGATCAATTTAGTTATAAACCTTTTTGCATTGTTACCAATTCAATCCATCAAGTCAATTTTGATTGAAAATCACTGATGTGGACGCCAACGATGTCATGTAAGATAACTGACGCTAACATGGATATTTTTAATAATATTTTTTAAAAAATTATTTTTTTATTTTTATTTTTTAACTTGGAGACTGGTCGGCAATCCTCGCCGACCACTGGTGAGGGCTGCCTCTTCTAGGGCCACCACAGCCTCGCTAACCCTAGGCAACGGCCTTCGCAGCCTCGCGCACGGTTGGCGAGGCTGCAATGGCCTTGGACGAGGCAGCCCATGCCTAGATCTGGCGATGGTCAGTTGGCCCTAGCCTAGTGGCCGATGAGGGTTGCTAGAAACCCTTGTCGGCCAATCTCCAAGTTTCAAAAAAAAAAAAAAAAATTAATTTTTTTAAAATATTATTAAAAATATCCATGTCAGCGTTGATTGTCCTACATGACATCGTCAGCATTTACGTCAGCAATTTATGGTCAAAATTGGTCGGATAGACTAAATTGATACCAATGCAAAAAAGTTTATGACTAAATTGATTCAATTGAAAGGTTTATAACTGCATTGATATCAATGCAATATGCTTAAGACTTTTTGGGTACTTTTCCCTCGCATTGACCATGCCACGTATGATAAGCAACATCTATATTGATAATTTTTTTTAATCAAAATTGACCGGATAGACTACATTGACAAATTGTCAAAAGTTTTAAAATTGACAAAAATTGTCCATATCAAAATTGGCTGTTCTATATAGGAGAGTGGGTATTCACATCAACGCTTTTCAGTCAAAATTGATTGGATAGACTACATTGGCAAATTGTCAAAAGGTTTAAGATTAAATTGATCAAACTATACTTTTTAAGACTAAATTGACACAATTACAATATGTTTATGATTTTTTTTTATGGAGTTATCCTATGATTATTCTGTCAACTTCATTCGTTCTTTAGTAATTTTGAGTATCTTAATTTTCGTTCGACATAATTTATTTGTAAGTGAATGAATGGGTTGGACTAACAAAAAGGGCACGTGTGGCTTTGGGGCCTAAGAATTGGTACCACAGCCAAGATAACGACCTCCCGCGGAAAAGAAACATCTCTTTGACGGGTCTTCTTCTTTTTCCCGGAAAAGAAAATTCACATTTTCCATGCAAATCTCTCCCTCGTACCTAAGAAAATATCTCTCGGTGTTTTCTATGTTTTTTTTTTGTCAGTTTCTCTTTCTGGTTCATTAGGCTGAGATTCCTTCCGTTCGGCTTGAAACATAAAAGCTAAAAAGTCAAAAGCCGCACGCCAAACATCGTCACGTGAATCCTTCTCAGAACTGCCAAGAACATCACACGTATATGGTCCAATTCAACACTTTCCCGGAAAAATTTTATTGCGATTTTCGGCGAAATTTTGCTAGATGGACTCAATTAGAAAAGTACTAAAAATTTTAAAATTTAATTAGCAAAATCGAAAAGTTTAAAATTGAATTAATCAAAGTACAATGGATTTATAACTTTTTGAATAATTCTCCCTTTTCTTGGCTATTGCACCGAGTTTTGCTGGATTTTGAGATCAACGCAATATGAGTGGAATCCGTCATAGTATCTGAGTGAAATGTTCACACAACGATGATGTAGTGTCGTCCCAAAGTTGTCCACGTGGTATTGCATTCAATTTTCGAGAAAACGTGTCAAAAAGTCATAAATATATCGTATTTGTGCCATTTAGTCCTAAACTTTTTATTGATGCCAATTTAATCCTAAACTTTTATTGGTGCCAATTCAATCATAAACCTTTTGCATTTATACCAATTCAATCATAAAACTTTTGTATTTGTAACATCTGAGTCGAACCGGCCAATTTTGATCGAAAATTCACTGATGTGGACGTTAATTATCTTATGTGACACGGCTAGCATTGACGTGGACATTTTTAATACTATTTTAGTATTTTTAAATATTTTTAATGATTTAGAAAAGAAAAATAAGAAAACCAAAATTTTTTAAATATTTATTTAAAATATTTAAAAATATTAAAATAATATTAAGAATGTTCCCATTAGCACCAACCTTGCCACGTAAGATTATCGATATCCATTTTTGTGAATTTCCAATCAAAATTGGCCGATTGACTCAATTGCTACAAATACAAAATGTTTAAGATTGAATTGGACAATACAAAAGGTTTAGGACTGTATTGACACCAATAAAAGGTTTAAGACTGAATTGATACTAATGCAATAGTTTTATGGTTTTTTTTGACACTTTTCACTTCAATTTTATGTCCGGATATGTATTGTGCCCACATGTATAAGTTTCTAGAAAATCACACTTCGCTCCTCGTACTTGTGACGTTCAAATTTAACATAAAGATATGTTCATGTTGTCAATTTGAAATCTTATTATTCAATAATTTTAAAAGAATTATTTAATTAGTATAAATGATGTCCTATATATTAAATACATTGACTTATCCATATAATTAGTTGGTTCCTGATTCAGTCTGGTCTTACGCCGAAATGAGAACCAGACAAGTTCCTAGTTTCAAGGATTGAGAACTGAACTAAATGGTTTTGGGATCAAATTGGATCTGATTTGGTTCCTAGGTGGTCCAATAATTAGATTGGTTGTATTTTTTTTTTTGTGATTTGTTGTTAATTTTTCTGGTTAACGACATATTCATCGGACCATCTCTCGTTAATTACATTACATCGTTGTTAAACCTACAAGTCATACTAAGCATCATAAGTATCTTAGATTTAGGTTTAAGTTTACATTTATGAATATTTTTAAAAGGATATTATTCACTTCAGTCCAGGCGATTCGATTCTCTCCTAAAATCGGAAACTGAACTAGCCATAACCGATTCCAATGTTATGGAATCGGGAACCGGACTGAAGCCATTGGGAACCAATCGGCTAGTTCGATCCGATTTGGGCAATTTCTAGTTTGATCGATCTATTATGCTCTCATGTATTGAAATATAGACAACATAGCATACGTCTAATTTGGGAAATGAATTACTAAAAATCACACTTAAAGTCTCATCAATCAATGGCCCAAAGACATATCCCACAAAATGGTAGGAGGACTTCTATTCCCCACAAAAACATTATAAATCGATTTCTCTAATATAACTTCACACGTGCACCATAATGATCCTTTCATGGGTCGAATATCCATGATACCTGAAATCGAAGTGGAAGCATGCTGGGTCCAACCGGAACCTATACCTGTGAGTCACATGCTAGCTTCAATTTTAAGCATGCTCTTCTTAATCCAAGTATCATTTTGCGTCAACATATTTTAACTTGAATCTCAGAGTCGTTCTAGTGCACCCTCAACTATGCACAACAATCATCATTAATTGCCAACTCGAGATCGTGTTGCTATTGCTGATCACTCACCTTCACCTGAAATATCTGTATCTGTTTACCAGGCCAACTATTCATGATATCTTTTTCTTGACTAAAAATGATGACATTTTTTCCACTATAAACAAGCATTGATTATGAGATTTCTTTCTTCTGATAGGCACAATCAACCATCGCTTTGGCCATCTTATTGGGATGCGTAGCAGAAGCCCTAAACTCTAGGGAGAAGATCACCAAAAGGAAGACCATCAGCAAATTCAATTAGACGACACTCACTAAAAAAATTTAACTCAGTAAATTATAATTCAAATAAGATATATTAATTGCTTCTCACTAAGGGTGTCAATGATTCGAGTGTTAAACACGAAGGACGAAAGTAAATTGTGACCCAAATCAAGCTAAGAGCCAAATAAAAGCTGTATCGATAAAACAAATTGGTTCAGGTCGATTCGGTTTTTCTGGTTTTCCTTCTTCTTTTCCCCCTTAGTCTTCTTCATCTTCGTTGCACAGTGATCTCGACTCAAGAGCGCTCCTCTCTTTCTTTCTCTAATCACATTTTGTCTCTATTTCAAAATCCACTGCTTCACTCATTGTCGAGCTCACGAATCTTCAGCTTCGCCGATGCCTCCCATGGAGAAGCTTTGTTTATGTGCTCTCCTTCTCATCCGCCTCGCTCTCTCAGCAAGTTCTCCTTAGATCTCGCCAACCCCTTTGACCCTCGGCACTCCATCGCTGGCTACCCCTCCTCGGGACGCTGCAACTCCCAAGAAATCCTCGTTAAGCTCCATCGTTGGCTTTGCTTTGTCTCCACCGGTCAATCAAAAGTAGGTTTTCAATCCCTTCAAGAGCTTCTGCTAGATATGTCCAATCGTTCAATCTCACCTCAAACAAGTGAAATTTCTGCTTAATCTCCGTTGCATTTTGTTTTTGAAGGAGATTTCCAATGAAAATGGTTTGGTGTTGTTATGATGGTTCTGCTCTAAGAAATGTGATTCGTTGTTGTCAGCCTTAGAAGAAATCTAGGGTTCGGTCGGTGTTTAAGTTCCCCTGTGCTTTGGTCCGATTCGTACTTTCAGACTATCCAAATTCCTTCGCTTATTATTCGTACCGAATGAGCCCCGAACCGAAAAGATCCATTAGTTCGGATATTTTTTTTTTTATGCTCCTCTACTTCTCATCATATCGAATTTTCGATGCGTGATTTTTCTAATATCTTAATAGTGAAGGCGGCTCGACTGCGACCACGATAGGGCAAGACTCAGAATTTTGTTTCGGTGGGCGATTTAGCATTTTAGAATGATTGCACATGAAATTGCCCTTGAATTGGGAGGGTCTACATCGGACAACTGACAGAACGAGGGAGCTCTTTGCCCGAGGAATTGCGCACGTGCCATGTGGAACCGTTGTCAAACGTTGTTCGCGTGCGGCAAAATGCGAGGAGGCAAAAGTGCTTGTTGAACACCGGCTGTTGCCTTTGTTTCCTCTAATTAATTCTCGTGCATGCACGTTAGTTCTTGAACTTTGAACGAACATTTGGCGTGCCTTCCAGCTCTTAAACGTATTCCATTTTGCGATCGTTTTATTCGAATTTTCGCAGCCATTTTTCCCTTTTCTTTGTTATTTGTTTTGCATCTTTTTTGACTTTCAATCTATCAGACACTCGTGTTGGTTTTTTGCGCCAACAAAGACAATTTGACGAATATATTAAATGGCAATTATCAAGCGTGTCATAATATCATGAGAATTAGGCCTTGTCTAATAACACGAATGAGCTAACTATATATCTCGAGACATTTAACATATGCTTATATCCCAACCAAGATTTTTCATAAGCTATATGAAATTGCTCGTAAATCAAGCACAAAAATGTCACAACATGCCATAAAAGATTGTTTGTGATATTATGACAATTCATTGCGATTGAGCATAAGAGAGTTGAAGAAAACACCGTGGCACGACATATCACCGTACCCTAAAATATGGAAAAAATATAAAAAAAATCATAAATCTATTGTTATTATAAGAATTCAATCCTATTTTTTTTTTTGCTAATTCAATCTTAAACTTTTTATATTTGTGTCAATTCATTTTATTCGGCCAATTTTAGCCGGCCGAAATTAACGTAGACATTTTTAATAATATTTCAGCTTATTTTATAAACTTTTCTTTTATTTTCTTTAGTTATTTTCCTGGACCTAGGGCCAATGATTCTCCTGGAAAAATAACTAAAGAAAATAAAAGAAGAAAAGAAAAACATTTATAAAATTTTAAAATTTTATTGAAATATCATTCGCCGATTTCGGCAATGCCACATTAATGTTGGGATAGACTGAATTAGCATAATCTTTTCAATAGGCTTATAAATTTTTTTTTGGGATAATTCTCCCCATTCCACGTGAAATTGTACTACACTAAGGCCCTTCGGAATTTGGAAATTTAATTGTGTGGTTAAACGGGGGCAACTAGGGTAAACATGTTGCATTTCTTTAGCCACGTGAAAGCAATTATAAAAACTCGTCTTCCTCGTTCTAATTTCCGATTCCTCCAAAAGCGGAAAATTAGGGGAAGGAAAAACTTTCCAATTTTAGTAACCGTTCCAAAAGCAAAAGCATGTGAATTGTGGGAATTTCCGAAAAATCCATTTTCACGTTTTCTATTTTCGTTTTTTCCGGCACATGGTCCCTCACTCGCTCGTGTTCCACGTGCCTTTTTACATGGTCGTCGATGTTTTCTGTTCGTACGTTTCTTGTCGTGCTCTGCTACGTCCAATCACTTGACTTCCCCAAGCTCCCAAAAAAGAAAAACTAAAAAGGATGAGAAAATAACCCCCAAAAAAAAATGAAAAAAAGAGAAGAAATACAACTATAAAAACCGCCACAATCTGTGGCGGCCCTTCTTCTTCGTTGCTTTCTTCTCCTCCTCGTCCTCCTCTTTCTCGTCTCCGCGCAGTTACGACATTTGTTATTACATCTGCAATCCGACAAGATCTAGAGTGTGAGAGTGTACCCTTCGCCGTTGTTTTGATTAAGGTTTTGCCATGGGGAAGAACTGCAACCTGGATCTTCACCTCCTCTCTTCCATTTCTTCTTCTTCTTCTTCTTCTTCCTCCTCCTCCTCCTCTTCTTACGACGAGAGCTCATCAACGTACGTTCCCTCCCCCCCCCCCCCCCCTTCTCTATCTATCTATCTATCTATCTATGTGGGTTTGTCGTCGTTTTTGCTTTCTTTGGTGTTGCTTGTTCGTTGGTTGTTGAGGACTATTGATGTTGCTGCGATTTCTGCGTAATTTGCATGTAAGCTCATGAAGATGCCTATGGTTATGTGAATGCTTGCAGGACTCGGCAATTGTATGTAAGTCAGCAACAGCTCCCCGTTTTTTACAAGGGGCGAGTCCGTCCCTTCGACGTGACAGAGTTTCAGGTAATCAATCTGCATCTTCCAAATGAAAGCCCATCACAGTGCCCACGTTTCTCAGAAAATTCGAAAGGATCTGCGTGCTATATGTACAGATTCAGGAATTGTTAGATGATGCATGATGAATCCTCGCGCGATCTTGATCGTTTTACCATCACCACGGATGTTCCATCGCCGGAACATTCCATAATCTACAGATTCTATCTAACCCCCCCGAATCACGATCGCTCTCTCTTTTTCATAAAATCCCATTGTGCCTCGGCTTCATGCGTTTCGGAAGCAGCAAAGATGAGGGGCAATCAGTGATTTTTTGGGTGGATGAAGAAAGATCAACGCTCATGCATCTTCCCTTTCGTTTTTGTTGATGCAGGCAAGAGCCATAATTTGGCTTGCAAGTAGAGAAGTGGAATCTTCATCTCCTCCGCCATTGAAGAAGAACCACCTGTGGAGCCCCTCAGCTTCTGGTCTTTCGATGAAGAGATCGCTGCAGAGATTCCTCCAGGAAAGAAGGAAGAGGGCTCGGGCTATGTCTCCTTACATTAGCCATTAACCACACTTTTGTTTTAGCTCACGATATTGTACTATTGCCCCCTGAAAAAAGAACGACAAAAGTCGGCACTGTTCGTCGGTTCTTGTTGGGGGAAATTTATCACAAAATATTGGAGATTAAACTAATTGCACATGCTTAATTTTGCACCGTATGCTTTACGAGCGTTGTTTTTTCTTAATCTCCTCCATATTTGGGAATGATATTTGTTTGAAATTCCATGCGGATGTCGAATTTGAATATGGAATGGAGCTAAAAAGTCACCGCGATATTTTGTGAGTGAGACACTTAACCTTTTTTCGTCTCGTTTCGATCAAGTTTTTATTGTTATCTTAACTTAATCGAATGCCTCTTTGCTGAACAGATGCAACGGCCGGATAATGTTATGTCAATTTAATATGTCGACTATCTATTGTAAATACACATTTGATAGTTTCTTAAGTCGGCACCCAATTCTAGTTTGATAAAGTTGGTTGCTGTTTAGACAGGGTACCCTAATGTATGCTTGATTCATCTCAATTTACCTGGACGACTATACTTGTGACTTATCACGTAACATGGCGTATGCTTTTAAGAGATTGCGGTGCCCGACACATAATCGTGTGCTTTCTAGTGATGACATTGGGAATAGTAAGCAAGTCCACTATGCTTTTGCGTACGAAAAAAAATAGTTTCATGGATTTTTTTTTTTGAAAACCGAGGTATCCGCGTAGCTGGCGAGCTTATGCTCAAACCAGTAGTGAAGCACGATCCTTCACTTAAATCACCGATGTTTAGTAGGAGGTTTGAACCCAAGATCTAGCGCTCGTGAATGCACAATTCCATGCCCACCTACGAACTGGGCCATCGATGGGTGGGTAGTTTCATGGAGTTTCCGCTCCTTTTATTTCGTAGAAAATGATTAATATGAAAAAAAAATTCTAAAATGATCTTTCGTATCACTTGCTAAAATGAATGAATAAAAAATATTTCGTGATTAAGAAAATAATTTTCTAATCTCCTGCAAATTTGGGAATGATATTTGTTCGAAATTTCATGTGGATGCCGAATTTGTTGTGGAATGGAGCAAAAAAAGTCATTACCATTTTTTTTATTAAGCTGTGTAACCTGTTTCGTTCCGTTTCAATAGTGTTTTTTTTGTTATCTCAACTTAATCGAATGCCCACCGGGGTGAATAAACGCGACGACCGGATGGCGTCGCATTAGTTTAATACGTCAACAACCTATCGTGGATACATATTTCAAAGTTTAGTACGTCGCCAGCCGATTCTAATCCGGTTGCTATTTAGATATGGTTCGCTATTAATCTCAATTTACCAAGACGACTAAGATTCGTGACTTCTGACGTAAGATGTCAAACGATTTAAGAGTTTGCAGCAGCCGACACCAAATCATGTGCTTTCTAATGATGACCTGAAAGGCAAATGGGTCCAAGACCCAAATTTTAACCTATATTTAATAATATGAGTCATAAGTGGTTGCATTTAATTTTAAAAATAAGATTAAGTGGGTTATAAATGAGATACTTAACAACTGAAATGGGTCATAAATGTATTGCCTAACTATTTTAAGTGAATTATAAATAAGTTTTATGATTTTTTAATTTTTTGATGTTTTATAATGTTTTATTTTCTTTTTCTTCTACGAAATTCGGCTGGTTGTTGTCGTTGGAGGAAAAAGGAAATCTAGGGATTTGTTAGGAAAAAAAAAAGAAAAAAAAAATAACATACATAAAAAATAAATTTATGACAAATAAATTTTTTAAAATTGAATAAAATATAAAAGTATTTTATCAATATATGTCGGGTCGAGTATAAGTTATTAGATTTGTACCGCATAGAATTGGATCAAAACATATTAAATGAGTCAATATGGATTGGATCGACCATTTTCGATCTGACCTAAACTCGACCAATCCACCCATTTTGCAAATCTAAATGTTGGTTGCAAACGTTAAAAAGCCAAACTTTGGTCTAGACTCAGCCCAATCGAAATCCGCCCATTTGACCTTTTTATTAGTAATTCACCAATAACATACGTACTTAAGGTTAAGATAGACCATACCTTTGATAGACTCATCCTCCCACCGATTCATTATTCCTAACCCATCAAATTGGATAGGATGCCGTTTGGTGGTATGTTCGTAATAATGTCGCAAGTGCGGGGTGGGTTTTGTTTTCCACCACATGGATTTCGGAAGGCCCAAATCAATTGCGGATCTCGGCCTCCTCGGGGCCAGCCCGATTCAGGATTCGGATCTTCGAGTGTTCCGATGAAAAGCACCAATGAATGATCATCCTTCGTAGTCGAAGCCGCGAAAGAAGTGGGAAGCAGAGAGTGGTGCACTGGGCAGGGCAATGTCCGGAGGTATGGAGGAGGAAGGAGATGGGGCGGAGCGACTTCGCCAGCGCAAGCTCGAGGAAGCTCTCGAAGCCAAGTCTCTCCGGCGCATCATCAGCGCCTTTCTCAAGTACTCACTCTCTCTCTCTCTCTCTCTCTCTCACCCCGTGTGCTCTAAATTTCGGGATATTTTTTTCGTTCTTTTATGCCTCTTCGAGTACCATTTGGTTTTTCCAGAATGGCGTGATTCAGCGTCTGTGGGTTCATATGAGGAAGGAGCAGTTGATTTTTGACTTTCACATCTGTTTGTCTGCGTGACTGTGAGGGCATGTTGATTCGAAGTTAATTTGCTCAAGCGGCAATGGATGTGCCGAGATATTAAAACACGCAGGAAAAATCAAGTTTCTTCTGATTTCCCAAGAATTAGCTTGTTGATTGATCTCTCTTTTTGGACTGAAGGATGCATGAAAGGGTTTAAAAAAAAAGAGAGAGAGACTTTACTGATGAATCCTTTTAAAAGAATTAAAGGCGCGGGGGGGGGGGGGGGGGAGGAGTTTTCTCTCAGGCACAGGGGTGATTTGGGAAAAAAGCATGTGGGAGTACCGGGGTAGTGAAGATGATAGTTCTTAATTAGCTTTTTGGTGAAAGAGTTCTACAGTTTTTTTCCCATGTTCTGCTATCTACTCTTATGATTATTCATTGTTTGTAGCTAAACCCAGAGACAATAGGTTATATTGGTCAACTAGTGCTCTTGGATGTTTATTAGTCACAATGTTGTCAAAAAAACTGGTGTCAGAGCGCTCTTCTGGCTGCTTGCATGCAGAATATTCAGAGCTTTAGTTCTTTTTCGCTTTCTGATAGTGTGATCAGGAAGCTTCACCGGTGTTATAGTGGTTATGGAGATTCCCTTGTAGCTTGCTTTCATGGCACTTCAATTTTTGAGAAGTTGTTTGGCTGTAGCTGCACCATTTGAGAGTAATTTGAGAAATACCTTAGTATACACTAGAGATAAAAGAAGTAGATTTACTGGCCACTATTCTGACAATTTTGAAACTTCTATTCATTGAAATGGGTCATTCTATCATTCTCGATACTCTCTGTCATGAGCTGTTGCTACGGTTGAGTGCAGTTCAATTTGGGCATCATTGCATACCAAACCGAGCCAAATTTCATTTTTTTTATCTTAGAATTTGGTTTTTCAAAATTTTACAATTTATCTATTTCAAAGTTACGAGTCGGGCCAGCAATACAATTATACTTCCATCACTGAACTAAGTCTAAATGGACTTGAAAAGAGGTTGGAAACAAGGGAAAGTTGCTGGAAAGAAGCTATAATGATGGATTTTGAGGTCAAAACTTCCTCTGGTTCAAATTCAAAGCTAATGTGCACGAGTTTCTATTTCTAGATACATGTCAACAATCTCATCCCTGTCAAGGAAAGGCAAAGGGAAACGCGGGGGGGTATAGCATTTTGATTTGGCCTTTGAGTTAATGGAGCAAACTTAAAACACCCCCTTGAACCAAACTCGACTGAGGTTTGGTTGGGCTTGGTTCTAGTTTGAACCGTTTGTTTGATACCTCATCCCTTATAAAAATTGGTTCATCAGTTCGGCTCCTCTTGCACCTTTGTTTTGGCTAAATGAGCTGTTGCAACTTCGTATTGCTGTGATCACAATGCTAGACATGGTCATTGATGTTCCATTTTTTCTATAGAAAATCCATCTCATCCCATCTCCTTAAGTATGCAAATGCATCAGAGCTTAGTTCTGAGCATTGAAGTAATTACTTTCTCATTCACCTAATCATCTCCTGCGGCAACGTGAAATATTCAATTTAGAACCCCAGTCTTATCGCTTTAGGAAGTCATATTTCATCGAGTTCTATCTCTTTTTTATTTTGTTGCCTTTTTCATTCAAACTTTGAAGCCTTTTGTTTTAGGTGATACATTTCTTTGTTGGCATCATGCCAACCATTTTGGTTTTATCTTTATGTACTGCTGTCTTTTATACAGTTATCCAGAAGCCGCAGAGGAAGATGTAAAACGATATGAAAGATCTTTCAGAAAGCTTCCTCCTGCTCATAAGGTACATAATAACTTTTAAGTTAATTATTGTTGATTCTCCAGTTGATAAATGTTGATTCTCCATTAACATATACAGAGATTTGACTGTTAGTTGTGTGTCGTTTTAAATTATACATTCATAAAGAAGGTGTTTAAGTGCTGGTATGAATTTAGCTTATGCATGAAGCAGAAGGGAGTCATATTGATGTACCTTTTATTCTGGTCCTTGTGTCAATCGTCACTCATGGGGCTGAAAGCATACATTCATAAAGACTATGGACTGTTGGTAAAGAGTATAGTTATTGGTTTGTTGTGGACATAAGCGATATTGGTAGGTGAATTGCTTGAATTTTTTTCTCCCTGCTTAGTCAGACTTCATCATACTGATGATTTTTTGTCTTCATAGTGATGCATTGAGAATGTATTCTGCAGTTTTCTAATTTTGTAATAACTTGCCATAGTTTAAGCTTGACAAGAACTTTTTTAATTTGTGTGGGAGAAAAATTGATTGGCCTGTGGTCTGAACAAGACACTGTTTGTCCATTTTACTTATGTTGAGCGACTTGATAAAATGCATGAACCTTAATTCATTAAAGTTCTACAAATTTGCTGATATTCTGTTTCACTAGTTTTACTGTAATTGTTTCACTGTTTTACTATGATTTTGCAGGCATTGCTGTCGCACTACCCTCAGAAGTTTCGAAGATTGAGGCAGTGCGTTGCTTCAGCCTGTTTCTTGTGTTGACTTATTATGCTTTTTATTTTGATATGTTCGGTGTGTAGTTTCAAGGCTCAAACACCTTGCCCCTTTGTAGTGTCATCCTTCTTCAAGCTCTCTGAGATGTTCTTCTCCAAGTAGTCTTTATAGTTCTTTTCAATGTTTTCCAGAGGTCTGCATTTCTTTTTTGTTGTCAATCAGAAAGTATGTCAGTGATATCCGACCTAAATGAGTGTTGTAAGAGGAAATATGGTAGATGAACACTATTCATAGGGATCGTGGAATTAATACTAAATCCATTTTAGCTTCGCTAGTCATTCTTGAGTTGAATTCACTTATCTCAGTGTTGGAACACAATAAATGTTATTCAACATGTCAAATCAATTCTCTCAAAACATGTCAATTGATTCTTTTAAAATATGCCAATTGTGTATTTTTCCAGCCAAACATGTTGAGTTGCCAATATTTATAATTTAGCCCTTTTCTCCTTGTCCTTGTGTTATGTTGTTGTCCGCTAGATCTCTAGTCTAGCCTATGTCCTATGCAACAAACAAGTGCAGATTTAGATTGCCCTAACTACAATGACTAAGCCTTTTGACTAAATAAATGTAAGTTAAGCAGACTTGATTGTAGAGGATATTCTTTTATGCTGCTGTGACCTGTCTAGTATATTTTCATACGTTAGAAGCATCTACACTTGGCAATTTGGAATTGACTGCTAGCATAATAGTTTTATAGTTTATTTTAGGTGATTAAAATCACAAATTTAGAGATATGATCTCTGAATATGTAAATAGAACTCTTTCTTCGTATTGTGTAATTTGCTGGTTCATAATGAGCTTCCTAGATAGAAGTGCTTTGCTTGTCTTAATCTTTGCACCGGAGATATACATAATTCTTTTCCAATTATGTAAATGAGCCCGATTACCTTTTTATTTGTCTTTGAAATCTGCGCGTATAGCATTTGAACTTAGGTTCCACACTACATGTCTCTGTGTTATAAAGACAGATATCCATCTGGACTCTTGCTTGTTTGGTAAAGCATGCCAAGGTTTTGACAGTTTCTTTGGGTTGGTTTTTATGGTTCCTGGGATGTACTATCTTGGATATGCTGCATTTCGATTATTAACCTAGATAGTTAGTTACCGAGAACACGATATGAAGAAAGGACGAGGTCGGCCGAAACTTACTTGGGTGGAAGGTAGTAAAACAAGATTTAATGGAGTGGGAAATAGATTGGCGTACGGTCTATCTTAGGACGGAGTGAAGGAAAGCTATTCGCATTATAGAGGGAGGGATTTCCTATGTTCCAGATGCCATGTTTAGTCATTCTATTTATTTATTTATATTTATTTATATATATTTTTTGGGTACCCATATTTTTGCTTTTTATTTTTAGTATATTTTAAGCTTTTTCGCTTCGGGTTCATCGACTGCCGACCCCAACTAGTTTGGGATAAAGGTGATGTTGTTGTTGTTGATAGTTAGTTAGATTATCATTTGCATGTAGTATTTGATAGAGTTTGTCGATGGTACAGGTGCATCTCAGCAAATTCCATACTTCATTTTTCAGCATGCTCAGGTACGTTGGAGCTTATCTATGCCATAATTTCTTACATAAGTTCGTTCTTGATTCTTCTCTCTAATCAAATAACGGATCCTTTTATGCTTTTGCTGAACCTGCGAAAGAAGAGAGACCTCGTGAGGTTATTGAGGTGACTTAGGTTATTGAGGTGACTTATGTTGACCTTGAGTGGGGTGAGGGTCTATTGTCTAATTTTTGGTTGGTCAAACACTTATCTATGACTTCATATTCTATTAACTGTACTGACTATGCCCTCCACCCCCCACAACAACCACACACCCACAAACCCTCCACCCCCCCCCCCCCCCCCCCCCCCAAAAAAAAAAAAAAAAAAATCCAAAAAAAAGGAAAAGAAAATCTATAACCAACAATACATGTATCAATTCTAATATAGGGTATATTATATCTCTTTTTAAATCTATAACCAACAATACATGTATCAATTTCTAATGTAGGGTTTGTTACTCTCTTTTTTCAAACTCACTGGCCATTTTGCCTTCTCAAGGGCTCTCAATTTGCTCCATGTAATCTACAAATCTAGAGCCATGGTGACCTCACATGGACCAGGCATGTAAAAGAGTCAAGCTACTCCGCTTACCTGTATCTTTCAAGTTTCTTTGAACTTATGAACCCTCAGCCAGATCTGTTCTGCAGTTGATAAGTGACAACTCGACCGATGACACCCTTAAGCAGCAGGACCATAAGACATCTGAAACATCTGTAGTATGGTCTATGGTTCTGAGGTTCTTATGTAGTTCTTGGGTTTTTTAAGTACACATTCTTTGTTAAATTGATTTCCAATTTAAGCTCTTCAAATCTTGACTTATCTCAATTCTGGAATTATGAAATTGTTTAAAAGAAAGGATTTGAAGCGCTTGAAACTAGTCAACTGCATTCCTCTTTTCAGAAAATCATACATTATCATCTGAACTGTTTCTAATGAATTATGCAAAAGAAGTACGGGTACTGAGGTCTGGGGCAAGTGTTATGATTCTTGAGTTTAAGCTTCAACTGAATTTGAGTCTCTTTTTGAGACATTGATCATCTACTTGGCACCATTGACTACATATCAATATCTGGCATCATGTTGTGCAATTTGAGGTTTAACCCCTTACTTTCTTTGCAGGCATTTGAACCCCCAATTGATTTGAGCCAAGAGATTGATATTTGTGAGCACTCAGATCATGAAAACATGCAAAATGGTGGCCTCTTCTCGTCAGAGAGGAAAATTTGCTCAAATCAGACTGCCTTGAACAGTGGAAGTTTGTGGTCACCTACATGCGCGGCTGCTTCTGAAGATGTTGACAATGCAAAATGTAAAGCAGAAGAGAAGTCTTACGATAAGGTTATCGACTATCATGATTAACAGTAAATTGTTCTGTCAGCTGTTGTGTGCCGACTTCAATTGTGCTTTCTCATTACAAACTGACCTGACTAGTTGCACAGCAGGAGCTTGCAAGCAGAGGACACCATGACTCCACCGTGAGGAGTCCTTGTGGTTGCTCAGAGTTCCAGGAACAGAGAAGAGGAAGTGATGGGAATAGTCTCGCCGACTCCAGTAGAGATGTAAGCTCTCTAATCACCTGATCCCCTCCAATGGGGCAGATGCAAGTGCCATGCAGAGACGGGGAGAAGAAAGAAGCGAAAAGCTATCAGGCCTTATGTGGCTGGATCTCTGCTTTTGTTGAATGATAGTGCATCCTGGCATTTGCGTTTCCATAAGAACTTTCAAAGCCTGTGCAAGGTTATCCAAACTAAAGTACATTTTATTCAAGATGGTTACTTCTTTGTTGCTCACAATTTCAGGTTTCTTCCTCTTCTTGCGACTGGTTAGATCCTTCATTGCAGTTGCATGTCCCTTTGGTTGACGTTGATAAGGTATGCTGAAGTTGTCATTCTGTTCTTACTTTTAAGTTGGTTTTTCATCTCTTTAAGAGCGGTGGTTTTTTACCCTGGGGTTGCATTCTTTCTAATGTAGATGTATAATTGGAATCCTGCAATTGCTTGGGTTGCTGCAGGAGCTTAGAATAGAATGTTAGATGGGTTGACTTGGTTGTATTTCCAGTATCTGTAAATCTTGATTCTTTCTAAATGCCATGGAAGTCAGCATAAGAGGCAAGGAAGCCATGGATAGACACGTCCCATATGTAGATTATGAGTTCTGGATCAGTGGCTGGTCCTTAATTGACCAATGGCTATGGCAAATTGGATTTGTGGGAAGTTCATTTGGAATGGAGGTTCCCTGAAAAGCATCATCTCGTTTTATCTATTTGTTACATTGTTATTGTCACTGTCATAACTTCTTGAAGTGCAAGACAGATATGTGTTTAAGCTGAGCACTGGAGGTTGGAAAACATCCAGTCCTGTTCGACAATCAGTGTAAATCCAAGTCCTCTCTGGAAGCTGCTTGCTTCTTGTGATTCTTCTCATTGTAAAAGGAACTACTGGGTTATGGTTATAGAACTAAAGATGAACTTGTTTGGTATAATGTCTTGAAATAATAAACAAAAAGAACCCCTTGGTCAACTGCATCAGTATTTATGCGTTGGAAATTTCTATACCATTTGGAGAGGCGTCTTTTGTTCATATTTGAGGAGCAACAGATTCTGTGGTGTACGAACTTGCTGAGTGAACTTGTGAAGAAAATTTGGAGGGACCACATTTTGTCACTAGAGATCATCATTTGCAAGTTTGTTGTATCATTGGTTGTAATTTTCTTAGCTTGTGTATGAACTAGAAAGGGAAGTGGGTCCTGCTAGTTTGTACATTTCCTGATTTGCTATGCATTTTCATGTTGATTCTGTGTGTATGTCTGCATTTACACCTATGTGCTGGAGTTAGCTCCTAGTTTGCCTGTCCATCAATTCTTTGTGCGTCTTTTTACTGCCTTTGTTTCTGATAGAATCATCATGCATTTCTGTAGGTTTGGAGATATAGGATAAGGGCCATACCTAGTACCTTCAATTGGATGTTATGAAATTACAGATTTTCTAGGTTTCTCATGTTCCTGAAATTAAGTCTGTCTTTGTTTTGCATTTTTTGTGAGTCCTTCATTGTTGAAGTGAATTTGCAGGTTCATCAGCCACTGATTGGGCACAAGATGGAGACTTTTCCACCTGGTTGGATCCTTATTCATTTGATGCAGAAAATGCTCAGATAGCAAGAGATGGTCATCACAACCTTCTCCTCGTTATGCAGACTCAAAGCCTTTGTACAGAACATCCTCCTATCCTCAGCAGCAACCCCATCTCCATCACTTCTCAAGCGAACCAATTCTGGTGCCTAAATCGGCATTCACATCATTTCCTCCTCCTGGGAGCAGATCTCAGCAGGCTTCACCTCGAAACCAAACATGCCCTCTTTAACTGGTGGATCACAGTTGCCTTTATCTGCACCAATCTTCTCCCTTTATCTAACAACAATCTTCAGATTGCTGGTTTATCCCATGGGCTTGAATTTGGTAATAATGTGCCTCAATTCACCCCGTCTGGCCTTCCTTTTAGCAACAGGTCACAAAGTCACTGGGTCAACCAAGCTGGCGTACTTCATGGGTCTGGAATCTTGAAAAACATAATGCTGCAACAACAATTATCTCATCAAAATGGGTTTTTTCCCCCGCATCTGATGTCGACTCATCAGCAGCTCCAACATCAAGGCTTCACCATTCCCTTCAGTCATCTTTGGCCCATTATGCTGCCCTGCATTCCCCACTCTACAGCACTCATCCTTCACCTTCGCATAAAATGATGCTAGGGTTGTCCGATGTTAGGGATCACAGACCAAATCATCACAAAGAGGGAAACAGAGTGCACGCTTTTCTCAACAAGGATCCGATCTCAGTAGCCAAAAAGTGATACCATTTCTATACAGTTCAGATCCAAGTATATGACTTCTGAGGAGATTGAAAGTATTCTTAAAATGCAGCATGCTGCAACCCACAGCAATGATCCTTACATAGATGATTATTACCACCAAGCTCGTCTTGCCAATAAATCTTCCGGGTCAAGATCAAAGCAGCGTTTTTGTCCTTCCCATGTTAGAGAGCTCCCTTCTCGATCTCGAAATAGTTCTTCAGAACAGCATTCCCACCTCACTGCTGATGCTGTTGGGAGGGTTCCATTATCTTCTGTTCGTAGGCCTCGCCCCCTCCTCGAGTTGATTCCCTGCCTAATTCTGCTGATGGCAACTCTGAGCAGAAGGTTGTGGAGAAGCCTCTGGAACAGGAACCGATGCTTGCTGCCAGAATTACCATTGAGGACAGCCTCTGCGTCCTCCTTGATGTTGATGACATTGATTGCCTGTTGCAGTTTAGTCAGCCCAAGATGGTGGGACCCAGTTAAGGCGGAAGCGGCAGATCCTTCTGGAAGGTTTAGCTGCATCACTCCAGCTTGTGGACCCACTGGGCAAAAGTGGACACACAGTTGGGCTAGGCCCGAAGGACGACATTGTCTTTCTTCGTTGGTTTCCATCCGGTTCCAAGGGCAGGAAGCTCCTATCCAGGTATCTCCAGCTTCTTTTCCCAGGCAGTGAGCTCGCTAGAATTGTATGCATGACCATTTTCCGCCACTTGAGGTTTCTCTATGGTGGCCTTCCTTCTGATCCTGAAGCAGCTGAGACAACCATGAATTTAGCCAATACTGTTTCAAGGTGTGTCAGTGGGATGGACCTTCGTGCGCTGAGCGCATGTCTCGTTGCTGTTGTTTGTTCATCTGAGCAACCACCACTTCGGCCCCTTGGAAGTGCAGCTGGAGATGGAGCATCTGTGATTCTGAAATCTGTTCTTGAAAGGGCGACCGACCTTTTGACCGGTCCTCATGCCCCAAACAGTTGTAGCATGCCAATCGTTCCCTCTGGCAAGCTTCCTTCAATGAGTTCTTTGCACTCCTTACAAAATACTGCCTTGCAAAATACGAAACTATAGCTCAATCAATCTTGACCCAGACCCAGGTTAGCTCGGAAATCATTGGTACAGAGGCAGCCAGGGCAATAAACCGGGAAATGCCAGTGGAACTTTTGCGTGCTAGTCTCCCTCATACTGACGAGAACCAGCGTAAGCTCTTGGTTGACTTTGCTCAACGATCCATGCCCATGAATGCATTTAATGGACGCATGGGTGGGAGCAGCCAAACTAACTCCGAGTCCGTAAGGGGATAGTAAGACCTGAAGTGGCAATTGCAGGCAACATCAAGGGACTGTTGCAGAATCTAGCTACTTTTGAGAAGGTCCCCTCGGTTACTGAATCATGTGGATAAAGGGATGCTTGGGGAGATAAAGCATGAAGTCCTCGATTGTATTAAATCCTAGGAAACAGCTCTGTCCCTTCTTTTCCCTTTTTTTTTTTAAATTTTTCGCCCTTTACTGTTCAATCAAAACAGAATTAGTGATGTCATTTCCATGATCGTATGGATGAATGTGCATTAAGAAGGGAGGCTCTTGATGGGGGTCGGTGGCGTCCTTGTTTTCCTCAGAGGAGCTATATTTTGCTGCTCCATGTTGAAAAAGTCCAGGAGGAAAGTTGAAATGTAGTGGATACTGAATGTTTAGCATGTACATGGTAGTCTTGGGAAACGGCTCACCACTCTCCTATTAACGTGCTTTTCTGCCTTTCTTTCTTTCTGTTTTCAAATATGTACTGTTCCCAACCGATGAACATCTTAGTATTCAGCACAAATTTGTCCTTGGTTCAGTGTCTCGCCTGGCGTTCAGCTATGTTGTTCCTTCCAAGCAATAGTTGACAATGGCAGGATAACAGAAGGATTCTCCATGTGCGGTGGTGATTTTGTTGAGGTTTACAGTGACTCATGCCAATTAGGTAGGAGAAACCGAATTGAAGTTGGTCCATCTTGTCAATTTATTTAGCTGTGTGCTATAATAATGAGATGGGAAATGAACTTGCTCTATGCTTGCATCCTCATCTTCCATTCTATTTGAAGCATGTTGATCTTCCTATTGACTTCACACTGAAAACCTACATGGCACATGCAGGAATTTGGGATTCAGTCGTAACATGCTTTTTTATTGATACGGCGCATAACATTGTCGAATACATTGAAATCATATCAAAAATTCTCAAAGAAGGGGAGTAAGCTAAAAAAAGGATAAATTACTCCATTCTTTTTTCCATTTGATCATTTCCTTGGGTCTTTGTATTGGATTTCTAACTGAATTTCTAAATACGTGAATTGTAGGTGTGGATTAATTTGGGACCTCTTCTATATCACTTTGCTGACATGTGTGGAGAAGATGTAAGTTCTCATTGATTACCAGAGTTTTAGTGATTTATCACTTGGTTTAAGTGAGGATGGCTCAAAATGTTGGTTCCATTTTCCCTTCTCTTAACTTCTTCCATCTATGTAATGCAACTGCAGGAGATGTCCATTGAGTTGAGCTTGGAGGATGTTAAAAGGGTTGCTTTGCACTATGGTTTCATATTTGAGGTAATTCAGGCTGACGTTTCACTTGCATTCCTCAAGCATCTATTCTATCTTTTGGTTGCCTATAAAGTCGTCTCTCATATCTTGAATGCAGAAGGAGAAAACCATAGAGACAACCTACACCACAAATCCCAGGGCAATGATGCAAGTGAGCTTTTGAACCCCTGCCCTGCTTAGATCTTTTCATCTGTTAATATGTGTGGCTAATCTTTCTATCTATTATTTACAACGTTGATACTTTTATGTGGGAAGTATTTGTGACACTGTGAACTCATTCTCTTTTATTCTGTTTTTATGCAAGAGTGCCATTAATAGTTGGCAAGGTTGCTTTTAGCAGTTCGAGATGGTGATCTGTGAACATTACTTGCATTAGTATTCAGAAATGAGTTGTTCAATGCTAAGCTTTGCTTATAGTCATAGCTTGCCATTTTTTTTCTCACCAGTCCCATTACTTGTGCCTAGTGCCTCACCAGCTTCCTACTTTTGTTTGGAAAGCTATTAATCATTTCTCAGGTCATGTTTCATGCTAATGGTTTTTCTGTCTATTGCAGAATTGGTATTACGCCGCTTTTTGGATGATGAGAAAGAAATCGGCTGCTGCTAATGCTGAATCATCATGATTTTTTACGTGATTGCAAAAAATAAGAGACTTCTTCAGTTTCTACCGTCAGTGTTACCTCCATTTGAAAGTAGCCGAGCTACTTTGTCTTTTAATCGGTGCTCATCTCTTTCAAGGACATGGTGTCAGCCATCTAGCTTGAAGGCTTTTCATTTTTGTTTGTTTTTACTTCTATGGACCTGTGACGACAGAGTTTATTAATCATGTATCAGAATTCGCTTTGATTTGAAGATCCTTATCTTTTTAGCAATTTGGCATGGATACGAAACGGTGATTCAGCACTAAAGCGGAGGATGGTGGTTACGCATTGTAATAGCTTTCCTGGTAACTTGAAGAAGTTATTTAAAACGGAAACTACCCTTCAAAAATGGTTTGTATACTAACACATAATCCTTGGCTGTATGATAATCGACCGCCTCTTTCTAGTTTTCTGCTATTCGTACCACTCTTCTCAAGACAAAAGGTAGAGCCAAACTTTAAGTTCGACATAAATAAAAGCTTCGGGGTAAGCAAATACTAGTCAGAAAAGAGCATGGGAAAGTCCCATGCGCAGAACCGTGAGAATGAATCAGAAATAAGCAAATCCTGAATATGATGCATGTCGTAGTCTCGAGGTGAACTCACACCTTGACAACACAGAAATTACTCCGCTCTAAACTCCTTTTCACTCGGGAGAATACTGACCATGTCTCCATGTCCAATCCCAGGACGCACTTCCTATACTTCCATTGTCAACTATTGCTTGGAAGGAACAACATAGCTGAACGCCAGGCGAGACACTGAACCAAGGACAAATTTGTGCTGAATACTAAGATGTTCATCGGTTGGGAACAGTACATATTTGGAAAACAGAAAGAAAGAAAGGCAGAAAAGCACGTTAATAGGAGAGTGGTGAGCCGTTTCCCAAGACTACCATGTACATGCTAAACATTCAGTATCCACTACATTTCAACTTTCCTCCTGGACTTTTTCAACATGGAGCAGCAAAATATAGCTCCTCTGAGGAAACAAGGACGCCACCGACCCCCATCAAGAGCCTCCCTTCTTAATGCACATTCATCCATACGATCATGGAAATGACATCACTAATTCTGTTTTGATTGAACAGTAAAGGGCGAAAAATTTAAAAAAAAAAAAGGGAAAAGAAGGGACAGAGCTGTTTCCTAGGATTTAATACAATCGAGGACTTCATGCTTTATCTCCCCCAAGCATCCCTTTATCCACATGATTCAGTAACCGAGGGGACCTTCTCAAAAGTAGCTAGATTCTGCAACAGTCCCTTGATGTTGCCTGCAATTGCCACTTCAGGTCTTACTATCCCCTTACGGACTCGGAGTTAGTTTGGCTGCTCCCACCCATGCGTCCATTAAATGCATTCATGGGCATGGATCGTTGAGCAAAGTCAACCAAGAGCTTACGCTGGTTCTCGTCAGTATGAGGGAGACTAGCACGCAAAAGTTCCACTGGCATTTCCCGGTTTATTGCCCTGGCTGCCTCTGTACCAATGATTTCCGAGCTAACCTGGGTCTGGGTCAAGATTGATTGAGCTATAGTTTCGTATTTTGCAAGGCAGTATTTTGTAAGGAGTGCAAAGAACTCATTGAAGGAAGCTTGCCAGAGGGAACGATTGGGCATGCTACAACTGTTTGGGGCATGAGGACCGGTCAAAAGGTCGGTCGCCCTTTCAAGAACAGATTTCAGAATCACAGATGCTCCATCTCCAGCTGCACTTCCAAGGGGCCGAAGTGGTGGTTGCTCAGATGAACAAACAACAGCAACGAGACATGCGCTCAGCGCACGAAGGTCCATCCCACTGACACACCTTGAAACAGTATTGGCTAAATTCATGGTTGTCTCAGCTGCTTCAGGATCAGAAGGAAGGCCACCATAGAGAAACCTCAAGTGGCGGAAAATGGTCATGCATACAATTCTAGCGAGCTCACTGCCTGGGAAAAGAAGCTGGAGATACCTGGATAGGAGCTTCCTGCCCTTTGGGATGGAAACCAACCGAAGAAAGACAATGTCGTCCTTCGGGCCTAGCCCAACTGTGTGTCCACTTTTGCCCAGTGGGTCCACAAGCTGGAGTGATGCAGCTAAACCTTCCAGAAGGATCTGCCGCTTCCGCCTTAACTGGGTCCCACCATCTTGGGGCTGACTAAACTGCAACAGGCAATCAATGTCATCAACATCAAGGAGGACGCAGAGGCTGTCCTCAATGGTAATTCTGGCAGCAAGCATCGGTTCCTGTTCCAGAGGCTTCTCCACAACCTTCTGCTCAGAGTTGCCATCAGCAGAATTAGGCAGGGAATCAACCTCGAGGAGGGGGCGAGGCCTACGAACAGAAGATAATGGAACCCTCCCAACAGCATCAGCAGTGAGGTGGGAATGCTGTTCTGAAGAACTATTTCGAGATCGAGAAGGGAGCTCTCTAACATGGGAAGGACAAAAACGCTGCTTTGATCTTGACCCGGAAGATTTATTGGCAAGACGAGCTTGGTGGTAATAATCATCTATGTAAGGATCATTGCTGTGGGTTGCAGCATGCTGCATTTTAAGAATACTTTCAATCTCCTCAGAAGTCATATACTTGGATCTGAACTGTATAGAAATGGTATCACTTTTCTGGCTACTGAGATCGGATCCTTGTTGAGAAAAGCGTGCACTCTGTTTCCCTCTTTGTGATGATTTGGGTCTGTGATCCCTAACATCGGACAACCCTAGCATCATTTTATGCGAAGGTGAAGGATGAGTGCTGTAGAGTGGGGAATGCAGGGCAGCATAATGGGCCAAAGATGACTGAAGGGAATGGTGAAGCCTTTGATGTTGGAGCTGCTGATGAGTCGACATCAGATGCGGGGAAATAAACCCATTTTGATGAGATAATTGTTGTTGCAGCATTATGTTTTTCAAGATTCCAGACCCATGAAGTACGCCAGCTTGGTTGACCCAGTGACTTTGTGACCTGTTGCTAAAAGGAAGGCCAGACGGGGTGAATTGAGGCACATTATTACCAAATTCAAGCCCATGGGATAAACCAGCAATCTGAAGATTGTTGTTAGATAAAGGGGAGAAGATTGGTGCAGATAAAGGCAACTGTGATCCACCAGTTAAAGAGGGCATGTTTGGGTTTCGAGGTGAAGCCTGCTGAGATCTGCTCCCAGGAGGAGGAAATGATGTGAATGCCGATTTAGGCACCAGAATTGGTTCGCTTGAGAAGTGATGGAGATGGGGTTGCTGCTGAGGATAGGAGGATGTTCTGTACAAAGGCTTTGAGTCTGCATAACGAGGAGAAGGTTGTGATGACCATCTCTTGCTATCTTGAGCATTTTCTGCATCAAATGAATAAGGATCCAACCAGGTGGAAAAGTCTCCATCTTGTGCCCAATCAGTGGCTGATGAACCTGCAAATTCACTTCAACAATGAAGGACTCACAAAAATGCAAAACAAAGACAGACTTAATTTCAGGAACATGAGAAACCTAGAAAATCTGTAATTTCATAACATCCAATTGAAGGTACTAGGTATGGCCCTTATCCTATATCTCCAAACCTACAGAAATGCATGATGATTCTATCAGAAACAAAGGCAGTAAAAAGACGCACAAAGAATCTGATGGACAGGCAAACTAGGAGCTAACTCCAGCACATCAGGTGTAAATGCAGACATACACACAGAATCAACATGAAAATGCATAGCAAATCAGGAAATGTACAAACTAGCAGGACCCACTTCCCCTTTCTAGTTCATACACAAGCTAAGAAAATTACAACCAATGATACAACAAACTTGCAAATGATGATCTCTAGTGACAAAATGTGGTCCCTCCAAATTTTCTTCACAAGTTCACTCAGCAAGTTCGTACACCACAGAATCTGTTGCTCCTCAAATATGAACAAAAGACGCCTCTCCAAATGGTATAGAAATTTCCAACGCATAAATACTGATGCAGTTGACCAAGGGGTTCTTTTTGTTTATTAATATTTCCGAGACATTATACCAAACAAGTTGCCATCTTTAGTTCTATAACCAAAATACACCCAGTAGTTCCTTTTACAATGAGAAGAATTAAAAGAAGCCAAGCAGCTTCCAGAGAGGACTTGGCATTTACACATGATTGTCGAACAGGACTGGATGTTTTCCAACCTCCAGTGCTCAGCTATAAACACAAGTCTATCTGTGCTCGTCACTTCAAGAACCAAGTAAATATCGAACGATTATATATGACATCAATAAGATGTCTTGACTCCCGCAAGCGAATCTATTCAATTATACGAGAAATAGGTTTTGCAGGAGTAGCTAAAAATCACGATACCTAACTTAACTGTATTCACATACATTAATCCTAGTCTGAAAAAGACAAATCATCAGTAACATTAATCATAACTGAACATTACACCAATAAAACTCAGAAAACTAATATACTAACAGAAATACTCTATCCAAAAGAATAAAAATTCGCTCGAGGAAAAAAAAATTGTATTAGCTTTTCTAAAATAGTTTATCGGGTGTAAAAATAGTTTCTGCTCACAAAATTAAATCAATAAATTTCCTTCATTTAGTCCTCAGTAGTCAGAGTTTGCATCACTTTCTGATGCAGTTGTTGGTGGTTGATATTAGTGCAACCTCTACCATTTATGAAAAGAAAGCAAGAACTCTAGCTTTGCCTTCATAGTATCACCAGGAAGAAGCGACGACCATGTCTATTCGTATTATCTTCTTATTTTCTTCCCTTTTTTCATTTAATATTCATTTAATTAGGTATCCGTCCAATACACTGTTTCGCTAATGCCTCATGGGCTTGTTTAGTTCGTTTTGGCCTGCCCCAACACCCCAAACAAAGTGCGCCGGACAGCAGAAACAGCCACCACCAATTCAACGCAAGGCAACTCGCAATCTTGACATTTTTAGCAATTTAAAATTGTGATTTCACCGATTCTACCCCTACCAATGATTTTCAGCCGAGTTAACGCAGTTTGCATTATCTGGCTCATAAAAGTATACGAATTTACTTAGCTCGTGAATTTAACAAGAGTTAGAGGACTAGTTCTCCTTTTTAAACTGAAAAGACTTGTCACAGTATCATTTGATTGAACCTATTCTTGAACTGGGGTACGGGTACTTGATCCTAGAATGTCCTCCTCACTCCGACTAAAACTATCTTCTGATTCAGGACATGTGGTCTTTGACAAACAAGTGATGATATCTAGCTACTTCACAGTTTAAAGTCACAGAAACATTTTTAACATGGCCATCTGGATTATAAGATGAAGTTTCAGAAGCAGATATATATATATATATATATATATATATATATCCTGGCTCATTCGATTGGCAACAAATGTTTTACTTATTTCTCTGCCTGCAAAGCTCACATATCATCCATGGCTATCGCAATGCCCATCCTTCATAAATTTTCATGCGTAAAACAAACCTGATGGATTATCCTTGGTTTTTTATCCGAAACAAGTCATCTAAGATGTTGTGAAAAAGAAAACAAGATGTAAATTAAAAGGTGGCTAATGTTATTCAAGAAGAGAACTTTCCCAGGAAACTTTCCCCACCTACATTTGTATCTAGAATTTCAATACAATTGCTCCACTGAGACTAATACAATAACTAAATAGAATCCATCAACCAGATTAAGACTTAAGAGACCTAGTACAGAACCCAAAAGGATTGCAATCTGTAAGCACTCCTCCTGCTCTGTATCATAGAGGTCTATAGCAACTCTCAAGGAACATAATCAGAAGCAAGGATGCAGTGGGTGCAAAGGAGAAGCAAATAACATTTAAATCTTCTTCGCATCACACACCTTCTTCATGTATTGCACTTAAACCAACTGCTGACCCACACCATTGAATTATTAAAGTAGGGTGCATTTGGTCCTAGTTTAGTTTTACACTTTGTTTTCACAGAAAATTTTTCACAAGGAACTGTGGTCTTCACATTTTCGCTTTTTCACAAACTTAATGGACACACTTCTACAATATGCAAACTAACTTCTCAAAGGATGTAGCCAAAGCAGTGCAATGGCTTCTCCTTTCCATGGAGTAATAGAAAGTATTATTTCGAGAAAGAAGATAAAAGAGCGGACACAATCTTCAGCTATTTTGAAGCGCTGGGCTGTTAAGACTTTGCAACACAACAATTTCAGACCAGCAGTATTGGAAGAAAATGTCAAACCATAATAAAACATCTATCCACCATAGACACACAAGGATCGATAAAGTCACTGGAAAGGTTTCTAGACTTTCAATGTGATTGTAGAAGGACCATTCGAAAACAACCAAAAAGACAAGTAGCTTACTCACTTTCCCTGGAGAAAGATCCTGATCCTCGGTCCCCGATGACACCTGGGTTCCTTGGTCCTGCGACTACTCGGTTCAACTGCCAATGGAACAAAAAACTAGTTGAGAAATCAAGAAAGAGGAACTTGATGTAACAGAAGAATTTTTTAAAACCTAAAAGGCAAGATCCTCATAAAATATGTCAGCAAGACCAACCCATCAGATGTATGATGAGGTGCTTAAAGTCAGCAGGAAGCAAAACCAGGTCTTCGCAATTTGTGACTTAAGATACATTTCCATGTACTGACAGCATTTAAGAATTGAAGGTTAATCTAGAGCAGTTATCACTCTTGGACAATGATTTATCCTTCTATCTTCAATGGTTCATCATGATTGGAGAGGCAGAAACCTCCCAGTTAACCAGATTATGGAAGGGAGTTATAGGCTGCAAGTCCTGATCCACTACAACATTATTTTGATCATCATTGTCCAAGAGTGGTAATTGAGGCACTAAAGGCAGACTTAAAGTCGGCAGGAAGCAAAAACAGTCTTCGCAATTTGCGACTTGAGATACATTTCCATGTATTAGAGCACTTAAGAATTGAATCTTAATCTAGAGCAGTCCCCACCAAAGAAACTGTTAATAATAAAGTCCAGAGAAGGATATGAGTCACATGGGTAACATTATGTGGCACTCGGAATTTTTTTCCTTTTTGGGCCTAACGTTGGGAATATAGCTCAGTTTGAGATCTAATACAAGGATGCTCATTCCTCTCTCTTCATAACCACATCTAACTCACAAAATCACCTTTTAAGAAAAACTATAACAACTCCCTACCTAATTATTCAGACTATGAATCAACATAAAAGGTAATGGCGAGAAATATAATCACAACGAGAGAGAGAGAGAGAGAGAGAGAGAGAGAGAGAGAGAGAGAGAGAGAGAGACTTAATAGCACCATGTACTCTTTAACTATGACTGCATTGGGTGAACAGCACTTATCAAAAAGGTACAAGTCTTATAGTGTTTTGACTATTCTTTTGGTGTTTTAATTGGCTCCATGAAGCATAAATTATTACCTCAGACAGACACAAGTGAAAAGTAGAAGAACTCTAGGAACTCAAACAATGACTTAGAACGGCCATAGAAAGTGTGTGACCTTAGCAAAAGTAGTGGCCAGATCATCCACTTCAGATAGAGATGCCAGACCCCCACCCTGGAAAATGAAAATTGAGCTTATAGTTTAGCAGGGAAAAGGCTGCTATAATCAAGAAAAAGTGAAAATTCTAAGACGGGACTTAAGTTTGTTCTGTGGTAAGGGAACATAGAAGGTGGAGAAGTTGTTCACAACCTCTTCTCTATCAAACAAATGATACTCATCATCTGCAGGTCCAAACACGGGGAAATCTTCTTCGCCATCTTCTAGCCCCCCCAATTCCATTTCTTCCACAAAGTTTTGACCAAAAAATGCATATTGGGATGCATCGAAGAGCGCACCTGAATTACAGTAAACACACAAATTAGAGCTCGTAAATAAGCAATTTTATAGCATTGGGCAGGTTTACCATTCATGAGCAGTACTAAGGCAATTCAAACTTACAGAGGAACACCAGAACTAGTTGCAAGCAAGGAAAATAACATTGAAGAGCAATAGCAGCAACCAGACAGAAATGTTAGCTCAGATAACCTCTGGACGAAACATTCCGGACCAAAAAAAAAAAAAAACTTCGCAGCCCAATGTGGTTTGGCCTCAACAGCTCCAAAGTAGCTGAGACAGTCACCAAAAAATGGTACTCAGACAAGTAAATGTAGTAAAACATGACTAAACGTTCACTAATCAACAGTAAGAATGTCGATCT
>JAGVVM010004989.1:0-15787 GCA_019149425.1 Psidium friedrichsthalianum
AACCGGTCGGCCCAGCCAGCAAACTCGCCCACCAGCATAAGAATATAGATAAAAGAAAGGGACACCAACATCACCTCCCTTCCCCCCTCCCTCTCCCTCCGCTCTGCGGTCTCCTCCCCGCGTCCCGTCTTCTCTTACGAGAGACTAAGCTCCTCCTCTACTCTCTCCTCCTCTGGTTCTTTCTGCCTCCCCCCTCCGCGAATCTCTAGCTCCCTTTTTTTCCTCGCACCCTACCTTCGCCACTCTCCTTCTTCCGTCTTCTCTTCTGCCTCCCCCCCTCTTCTCCCTTCCTCCCCTCGCGCTCCGCGGTCGCCCCCCCCCCGCCGCGTATGCTGTGTCTGCCTCGTCCGTTTGCATACCTTTTTTTTTTTTTTTTTTTTTTCTTGCAGCTCATCCTGCAGACTATCGATGGGTAGGATCGCTTAATAACATTCATGCTCGAGACACAAGCTGGAAGAAACTGCAAGGATCAATATTCTTGAAATTGCCCACAGAATTTTACCTTCCTCCTGCATTACTTCATCCAGGACTGCTTTATTGTTTACGGACTTTGCATGCTGCACAAATCCCCAAGGTACTAAATGTCTCACCTTACAGCTGTAGTATTATGTCCGAGTAAGGATCCTATCAGAAAACAGGAGATAGTCCTTTTTTATTGAAGTGCTCTGGTGAATGATACCTTTTGTGCAGGCGATATAGCGCGCAAAGGATTGCTAGCTTTGCATTTCCACCAAGAGATTCCTGCAGAAAGAATGGTCGACTGTATGTCGTAGGACATGCCTTTGCTTCCGGTTTGCGAAAAGTTAGGGAGGATGTCTATCAAAGTGCTGCCATTCCCAAATCAATAGAGCCTTCTCGTCAGAACATCTTTTGCATATATTGTCCTGCATCTGCGTTGTCTCAGTTATAGACAATTCTTTCGCAGACAACGCAATTTCCATAGAGAACCTTTGATTGAGAATTGCATGAGATGATGGAAGCTTTGCAAAAGACTCCGTATGAGTGCAAGAACACTAACAAATGGTACTTCCGATACAACTAGCCTGGCAAGGCCTTTTCTTTAGGGCTTAAAAGCCCACCAACTCCATACATTCATAACTCGGGTTTCTGCATATCGAAGGTACAAAATTCCTACCAATGAGACTAAGGGTGTGCATAGTAATACTTCTGAAAGTGAATTTCTACTTTCAAAGTGCATCTGAAATATAAATCCATTTTGTAATTTAAATTCTGAAGCAGAAATTCATTCGGTAAAAAAATCTTTACTCATGAAAGAAATTTATACTTTTTAAGTGAATTTTCACTTCTTAAGTTTTTTTTTCAATTGAGAAGTTAAAAAAATTGCTTCTCAACGCAAGAAGAACTTCTTGACTTTATCCTCTTTTCATTACACCATCATCCTCTTTTCGACCACGTCCGCCTCCGCTCGCCACCCACCACTGCCTGGCGACATCACCAACCATTGACCACCGTCACTGCTAAACCATCATCAGCCGCCACTCCACTAGTGACCTTCGTCGGTTGCTGCCCATCACCACCCGTGACTACTACTAATTGCTGACCATTGTCGGTCGCCGGCCGTCGCTTATCGCTTGCCACTCATCAACTGCCCTCGCTGCCAACCACCGCCCACTATTAACCTCCGTTAACCATGCCAATCGCCACCAACGACCGTCGCCACTCGCCGGCCGTCACCAAAAACTGACCACTTGCTCATCGCTAGCCGTTGACCACCGCCACCGAGTTGCCTTCTTCGGCAGCTAGAGTAAAAAAAAAATATTTTTTTTTACTTTTTAAAAGAAAATTTATTTTTCATAATAAAATTTATTTTTAAAAGAAATTTTAAAATTTTGAAAATGAAGTAGAAATTTTTTGGCCGTCCACAATAATTTTTCATAGAAAATTTTGTGTTAATAATGTTTTAGAAGTAGAAAAATCAACTTTGGGCGGGAATGAAAACACTTCTGCTTCATAAATCAACTTCTGGTCAGAAGTAGACTATTCTTCAGAAGTTGATTTCTAATCATAGTGGAAAAATTCGTTTGGTAACAGTTGAAAATTTCTATTTTTGAAACATCATTAACACAAAATCTTCTATGAAAAATTATTGTTAGTGGCCAAAAAAATTTCTAATTCATTTTTTAAAAAAATAATTTTTTAAAAATAATTTTATTATTAAAAATATTATTTACTTTTAAAAATAAAAAAATTATTACTTATTTTTTACTCCGGCGGCCATAAAAAGTGACTCGATTGCACAGTGGTAAATGGTTGCTGAAGGGGGACAGTGACCAGCGGTGGTCAACGATGGTCATAGGCAGCGGCTGACAGAGGTCGGCAATGGGCCATGGTTGGCGGCAATTGGTGGCGGGGGCCGGTGAGTGGCGATGGTCGTGGGCGGCAGTGGGCAGTGGTCAGTAGTGGGCGACGGCGGAGGTTGGTAAAGGCGAGCGTGGTAAAAAAGAGGGTGAAGAAGTAATGAAAAGCGGATGAGGTGAGAAGTACTTTTTGAGTTAAGAAGCAATTTTTTTAACTTCTCAAATTGATGAAAAAATAATTTTAAAAATGAAAATTCATTTTAGAAGGAAGAATTTTTACTAAATGGATTTTTGTTCCAAAAGTACTTCTGGAGCAGAAATCCATTTCCATAAGTGTTACCATGCGCACCCTCATTGACCTTTAGTCTCAACATTAGTTGGTAAGTTTAAATCAAAAAGATAGTGGAGGAGCAATCTGGGAAGTAAATTTTTACCTTTAGTCTCAACTCCTAGGAAGCTGCCCAATCGCACAATGTCATCAGCTGTGGACTGTGGACTTGCTATGGTCTACCACAACCTTGCAGTCACCTCCCAAGATGAAGCAATCTGGCATGCCCAAACCAGGGATTGAAACCCGGACTTGGGCAGCCCCACCTCCATTCCCTCTTGTGGGATCCCCAGGGAAGATAATCTTGTTGGCCCTTGCGAACGGCTTGATGCACTATTTCCCTTCAACTCTTTGAGCGAAGTGCGGCAAAAGGAAAGAAAATCCATGGGCCGACCTCATCGTCTCCCAGCCACTAGACAGGATGCTTCATTGGCGCTTCGGCTGTAGTTGGCGACGGGGAATGTTGGGTATTTCATGTGTGAAGCTCAAAAAGTGCAAAGGGAAACCAATATCTGTTATCTGGGACGAGCCCATGAATTTAACTGTGCGGCTAGAGATGGGCTCGATCGAGCCCGTATGGACTCTAGGGCTTGCATATGTATCGTGTCCTGCAGCAGAACGTACTCTTGTTGAAGCTGAAGTAAAGCACACCAAACGCCCAAAAACCCCTCGAAAACCCCTGAAACATGGATCATATTGCAGCAGCGGAGGAACAGGTTGTTTCCGACCGACTCAGGCGCAAGCTCAGCGAGGTCAACGCTGCCGCTCAAGCTCACCTCTCTGGTATTCAGGATCATGTCAACTTCACTCTTCAGGTATGTCCGTCCTCTGTTTTCACGTTTCTTTGACTTCATTTTCTGGTCATCGATCTTCTTGATTCGTGGGTCGGTATTCAGATGGGTTTTGAGAGTGTGTTTACTCGCACATTTCGTATGACGGAAGAATTTCATGTATCTGGGCCGTAATTCTTGTCATCGTTTGATGGATGTGGATCAAAATTGCGTGCAGCAAGCGTATTTCAAATGCGCTTATGAGTGCTTCGACAGGAGGAGGAGACAGGAAGAGATTAGCAACTGTGTGGAAAATTGTAGCGTTCCCATTGTTAGTGCTCAGCAACGAGTCGAGAATGAGATGGGCAAGTTTCAAGTCAGTTGCTTTTTCCTTTTCCCCTTTTTTGTTCTTCGCTCTAATGATGTTATTTCATTTTGGTGTTTTTTCTTATGTGACTTAAGAGTAGCTTAATGCTATGGCTGACATGGTTTATTTTAGAGCTCGAGGATTATTGCTGCAGCGTTGCAATTGCTATCTTCTGAAAGGAGTCGTTTTGGTGCAAGTGGAATTGATTTTCGCGTGCCTCTATTTTGAGTACAAAAGAAAAGAAAAAAAAAAGATCTTTATTATTTTCTGTGAGATTGAAGAAACATTGATTTTCGGGTTAATTACATAAAAGGCTTCATGTCTGTGGATTGTTGGGCAAGGCGGCTTGAAAATTATGTATATTGCTTTGTCTCAGCAGTTTCTAATCATCTGTTTCGGATGATGTCTGGATCAAGTGATAACATTAGCACCAGGAACAATTTTTTGCATTCATCAAAGTTTATTAACTTGCGGGTTGTTGCTTCTTATTGCATTTTCACATATCCAAGTGAGACAGATTTACCTGATGAAAGGACAGAGCCAGCTGTTTTACACCGATAAAATTGAACTGCACGCCCAATTTTGTGGTTTCTGTCGTGTCGATCTTGGGTACAGTGGAATCTCTGGTTAGAGAGGATCACTAGAACATTTGGAGGTCGAGAATCATTGACAATATGCTAAAGATTTAATCTCAATTGCAAAAGTTTGAGAGGGAGTGAAGTGGACTTGCATGCTCTCCATTCAGGTGGGAACAGGGGAAGTTATGGGCCTTGACTCAGATCTAGAGGCTGAGTTTGCTTACTATCGGTTTTTGCCCTGTTGATATGAATCCTCATCTTGTGGATAACTTAAGTCACCAAATGTCTAGTGCTACTTTGCTCCTTCTCCTAAGAATTTTGAATCCTCAACTTCACGGAGGCATTGGACCTTGCTGTTAGAAAAAAGAATTATCACAAGACAATCTGCTTAATTCCATAGAGATTGCGTTGTAATTACACTTGTAATTACACTAGTTTTCCTTTTCCAAAGAGAATGCGTTGTAGTTTGTACCTTACATGTCCTGGGAAAAGAGAAGGGTATTTCACATACTGTGAGGTCCCTTCCACATGCATTTGGACTAGTGTTTTCCTCTTTGTATTTGAAAGTATGGCGGCTTTATGTGTGATGCAGGAAAGGTTGAATAGGTCCTTAATGGTGTGCCAAGATAAGTTTGAGGCAGCCAAGCTCCAACAAATTAGGACTGATGCCATGAAAGATATGGAGGCTTGTGTCGAGCGATCGATTGACGAAAGCATCAACACACTGCCACATTTGGTGATGAGACTGAAGTCTTCACTTGCCATCCCTGACTGAATTGAAGTAATCTTTTCAATTGGTATATGATTTGCTTCATACCATACTGCCGTTTAATTAGTTGACAACATGATGTTCTTTAAGGTCTGAAGAGAGATAAGAATCAGACCTGCAAAATTTTCCCCCATTTTCTGTAAACTTGAGATGTTTGGCTATTTGTTGTTTAAAAGAGGAGGAAACAGGTCCAAGAGCTGCGGTTATTGTGAGGCAAGTAGCATGGTGGAGGCGATAGTTATTCTGCGCATGGCCATCATGTTGCCCGTCGATATCTTTTGAGTGACATTGCGATGTTGTCCATTTAGTCCTAAAAAAAAAAAACCTAATTTTAGCTCTAGTCTCAAATGTGCCCTATTTTTTTTAAAAAAAATCTGATGGGGCCCTTTTACCATTCTGTATACATGCCTTGAAACCAAAGCAATAATATGATGCTATCTAGTGTGATGTATGGAATACATGACAAATATGGAGTGTTGGAGAATTTCTGTTGATTGGATAGGTCGTATAGGCCCAACTCGTATATCAAGTTGCTTTGATTTGAATTATTTGGAAGGTGCCTTATATATATATATATATATATATATATATATATATATATATCAAATTGAACAAATGAACAATCAAACTCATTTCTCAATTCAATAGAAGCTAAAATAGTTGAATATGGTCTCAAATAAGGAGAGATATGAAAAAAGTGGGTTTCATTACGCCTATTCATAATTCTAAATGGAATGAAACGACGTAGGGATTTACATGTAAACATTAGTATCCATTTCGATAAGCTCGAATAGCACCTACTCATAATGAGAATGTATATAATCCTACCCTGGGTTGATCTGGTATAGAATGAACTAACAATCATAGAATTGACTCGATCATCAAATTATAGATTATAAAATCGTACTCTAATCTATTCTCATTTGGGTGGAATAGATTTACTAATTATTTGATTTCATCTAGTAAGAGGGATCTTAAATTAAGAAACATATTCTAGAACCTAAAAAAGGGTATACTAAGAATTGTAATAATCGGGTTCATTGATATTCCTAATATAATAGATGATAAAAATTTTGAACTTTTAGGTCCAACCCCAATTGTACCCAAATTTTTTTTTGTCTCATAAAAAATCACAAACTTTTACTTAAGTCGTATATTTGCTCTTGTCAACCCTCTATCCAAAATTGCCCTTAGTGATCCGATGTGGCATTTTGAGGTCATTGATATAGTTTTTCCTCAAATTTCAGATCCACAAAGATGTCTTTTGGAGATGAATTTTCATGTTAGCCCAAACGATGTCCTCTTGGATCTGAAATTTAGGTAAAAACTAGAGCAATTAAGGTTGCCTTTTTTCAATCACTCTTGTTCTTAAGAAAGTCTTCCATCTCACTGGGAATCTTCAATTTTGTGCTCAATCTTCAATCTCTCATGCTCAGGATTCTTACATCTCTTGCGGTTAGAGAGAGCTCAAGCTGGGGACACTCGGCTCGGGATGATCGAATAGCTCGCACTTGAGAATTTTCCATCTCTTGGATGTTAACAAGAGATTTCAGAAGGACAAAAAAGTGGGTAAATTTGGCAGTCAAATATAAATTGAGACTAAACTTAAAGTTTGGGGTTTCTGTTTATACGTTTGAGGTAAAATTGATACTAAAACTAAAATTGAGGGTGGTATTAGGCCGTCAATTTGTGTTGGCTCATTCATCGATAATTATCACCTTCAAAAAGTATATTATGTCAACCCGATTCCTAACCTCATCTCTTTCCACTCTTTCTTTGCATCGATGGTTGCCATTGTCCCTCGTTGCTTTGTCTAGCGTGGAGCTAGTTTTGATTCTGTCAAAGACAAGGGAGCCACATCTACTGGTTCGAAGAGCTAAGAATTCGAGCTTCGCTCTACACCAATAACTTCTGGTTGATTAAAATTGACGATGAGGGCTCATTCATTCTATAACTTCGAATTTATGACGGGGTTACATCCATGAAAAATTTCCCAGTTGGCAGGTTCTCGGGCGGTAGCAATGCTATCATGGCACCAACCTCCGCAGCCTGATCAGCGGTTCGAGTTCCCTTACCGCCGGTCATCGACGTCTGCGTGAAGCCAGGACAAAAGCAGTTCACGCTCAAACCACATCCATCGTAGCGGGTTGCCAAGACTTTTGTGTACGCATTCAGCGCAAGCTTCGACACTGCATAATCCGTCCACACTTCGGGCCAGCCTTGGTTATCCCATGTCCCTCTCCTCACATCTTCTAGGAAGGACCCAACCATGGCCTCTATGTGCTCCTCCGTTAGGTTCTCCCCTTGTAACATCCTTCTGATGTTAGGGTTTCTCACTTTCTGCATGCATGGAAATGTTGACTGTATTACTAACTACTAGTCTTTCTCCATATGTATATGTACAAGACATAGCATGAGAATAATAAGAGCACCTCCATCGGTCTAACTAATTTAAACAATTGCCAATATAACTTGAGCTGGTGTTAAGTAATTGATGCTTCATCGGGTTGCTTACATCGACTGAACCGAGTCGAGAGCTAACATTTAGTATCCGACCGATAGATGGCGAACGGCGAAACATGGGCAAGAGAGCTTCGGTTAGCAACTTTGAGCCGTAAAAATTGGTCTTGACCACAATTTCGGCATTATCCACCGAGTTTTCATGCATGTCGTTGAAGGATACAGCAGCATTATTAACCTGAATAAAGGAGATTAGTCAAGAAATCAATTGTTAGGACATAAATATGAGGAACTATGAAAAGGTATCAACTTCGTATCTTTTACAAGTTGAAATCTCTTATGCTGCACGAGTTTAAAAATAGATCTATTACAGTTCAGTTGGAGAGTACAATTTCGAAAACTTATATAAGTCGTACGAAAATTAATATTTTATGACGTCTATGTTACACTGACGAATATATCCTTATAAATCAAAAACGGGGCGGCCGTGGTGGAAAAAACTCAGAAATCCCTCGTCAGACACAGACGGAGATAGAATAAGAAATGAAGAAACCTCCGCAACTAGGGAATGTGGCCAGAAGGGTAGCCACCAAGGAGAAAGACAAGGCCAATCCGGTCAGCGCAGGAATTGGCCAGCGTTTCAGTTTCATCCTATCTTCATTTATTTTCTCTGATGAGGTGGGGCGAGCCGTGGCAATGGCAGGGGAGATAACTCAGAGAAGAGGATACTGACCGAGATAAAGAAGAAGAAGACCCTCCCACCGAGGGCGGGAATGGGGACGACTAGATGGTCGAACGGCAGCGTTGACCAACAAGCTAGCCTTATCAAGCAGAAAAACAAGGCCAATATCATCGGCGGCGGCGGCGGCGGCAGGGGACCGAGATTCTAGCCCTTAGAATGGCGGCCTTATCGAAAGTGGCGGAGAATCAGCAGACACCAACCAAGATAGAACAAGACTCTAGCCCTCTGGATGCTGGCCTTACTGAAAGTGGGGGCCAAACGACTAGCCCTGGGAATGGTGACCAGAATGTCCCGAGACAAGCTCCTAAGTCTACAAGGGCAACCACCAAGGAGAAAGACCAAAGTACCACGACTTGATAATAATAAGAACATTCTTATTGAACCAGAGTAAAGATCAAATTATGAATTTATGATACTTCTCCTCTTCAAGAACGTTTTGGAATTATAAATAACCTTTTTTTCCCATTCGAGAGTGCATGTGTTATGCATCCTCCTAAAAAAACCTTCAATATATCTCAAGTTTGTTTATGGACTACATTCAATAAATAATTACTCTTAGGCCCCAACTTTGGAGAGGAAAGTTACTAGTATAAATATATTCCTAAACTTTGGCCCTGCCAAAATTTTCAAATTTTGCACATCTCAAAAGTTTAAAGAAGTATTTTTGTAATAGGAGGCATGGTGAGTACAAAATTCCAAGTTGAGAAATAATTTACGTTGGTATATATGGGAAGACTAAACTTTCCTACACCTATATTTGTCTAATATTAATTTGGTAACATTAAACATCAATCAAAAGTTTACCCGCTATTGACTTATCCGAGGATATTCCTAAGGAAAGAGGTCCACTCTTTTTAGTTTCTTAAAAGGTGAAGAGCTATTGGTATAGGAAAATTTCACCCGCTGACTTGTCATGTTTTAAAAAAGTCATTAAGAGCTATTTGGTGTGATTATAGCTGACCCGTAATTGTCATGTGTTGTAACTGTGCTGTGAAGTGGTGTAAGTTACATATTTGGTAATACATGTTTTAGGATTGCAGCACTTCAAAATTTAATAAGCTGTTGTAGCTTTGGAGGTGTTGTATTTTCCAAGCTCCAGCTCCCCTTTTTATGCCTGAAACTATCACGGCAAAACCGTACCAAACAGTCTCTAAGTTAGTCAAGCCAACAAGATTTTGCTTCACCAAAATGCAAAAAAAACAACCTTTTGGCAAATTTCACTCTAAGCATTTCCAGCATTATCGTAACGTAACACACGTTCCCGGGATGTTTTGTCTCCCCAACAAAGATAAACTATTTGATCATAGAAGATCTCATGATTTAATGTGAAAAATTAAGAGAAGCACCAGCAGCACGTGCTATTTTCCTTAACGAAACCTTCTTTTGACTTGAATAAATATGCGCAATGGACGCATATTATTCTACTTTTAGCACAACAATACAATGACAAATCACTGTTTCATTTACCTTCTTTCTTTGGATTAGCCAACGTCCCAAGAAAAAAAAAGCCCTTACTAGCACAATAGCTTTTAATTGACTGAGAATAAGAATACGTTGTGAAATATTAATTTTTGAAAGAGCGAACTTCGCAATAATTTTTAATTAATTGTCATTTGTATTTCTATGGCCGAAAACAGATTCCAAGACTATTACATAATCAATTTTTAAGCAAGGGCATAATTTATCTCTGAGATGAAGAGAGAGAGAGAGATGGGAAGACCAGTCCAGCCTCTCATCAAGCGAACGCATTACCGGACACATTACCCAACTCTGGCGAGAATATTTATATCGGATGTACATACGTGTTAATATAATATAAGTTGTTAGATGACCATAAATGCACCGCAAAATTATTGCAAGAAGAGAGAGAGAGAGAGAAGGAAAAAGACAAAAAGCAAACTCACGAGAACGTCTAGGGCCGTGAAGTGGTGCCTGAACCAGGAGACGAAGGCGTCGATGGAGAGAGGGTCGGAGACATCGAGGACAGAGAAGTGGACGTGGACGAGGCCCTGACCTTGGAGGGACTCGGCCGCCCGGCGTCCTCTCTCGGCGTCTCTTGCCGTGAGGACGACGGTGAGACCTTGTTGAGCCAGCTTCTTGGCTAGCGCGAACCCGATCCCTTTGTTCGCTCCGGTCACCACTGCCACCGTCTCTTCAGACCACCACCGGCTCGATTGCACCATCCTTTCTTGAGCAGGAGAGAGAGAGGGGTCTTGTTCCTCGGTTCCATTTGGGTTTGAGAAGCAGTGAACATGTCCATGCACGCCACATCATGGTCGCCTACCACCGATATATATAGAGAGAGAAAGAGGGGGAAGATGTGAATAAGCCCCCACGAAAAACAATGGCAAGTGTCATGAGGTTGCCTTTGCTTTCTAAGTAAATAAATGTCCCAATGAAACGTGCCTTTAGGACTTTTTGAGGGACTTGGTGGGCGCGGTGGGAGCGAAACGTTCCATTTAATTATGTAATTAGGACATGCCTAGACGCCCTCCTGGCATGCATACCTCCACTAATTTACCCATTTCTTCTCATATCCAATTTGAACTGTGGCTAGCATGGCGGATCCACTCGCTCCCGGCCTAGGAATTTTGATGTAGCGACATTAGTAGAGGAAGAAAGTGCCTAACATGATAACTTAATTAAAGAGTCTTAACTTTTTGACGGGAGAGAGTCGTGGTGTCCTTCGCAAGGTCCTGAAGGACCTCGCATGTTGAAACATCAACAAAAGGCTCGACATAAAGTTCTTCATTGACGAAAAGGGAGATTGTCCACACAGTGGACTCATGCGCAGACAAATCTAGAAAAGAAGAGGGCATCATGCGGTGAAGAGTATATAGGAATGCAATGTTACATTGTCAGACTATTCCAATTCATTCCCAGGTGGTTCAGCTAGTCATACAAGATTTCATGGAATATTCGAACATCTTTAGAAATGAGAAAAGAGTTGAGTTAAGCGAGGAACCATATTCTATTGGGGTAGGACAAACTCTTGGATTCTCCATCAAAGCTAAAGTAGAAGTTTAATGTAGATGGTGCGTGAAAGGATAACAAAGGGCCATAGGTATTGTTGGACAATCGGATGGAGGTTCAATTATTCAAACGTGGACAAGACGAGGAAGATGGAATTTACCATTCCAAGTGGAAGCTATAGCTCTTCTTCTCGCTTGCAGTGCTACTCAATCTCTCGATATTCACAAAACAATCTTTAAATGTGATTGTAAGGTGTTAATTGATGCAATACAACATGGGGACCTTGGCCTTGGTGCATTTATCCATTTATCTCGGACTCCCGTCTTCTCCTAAGTAACAATCTAGGATGGAGTCTGAAGTGAACAGTAGAACTTGTAATGCAGTTGCTCAGAGCTCACAAATTGGCCTTTTCATCGGATAAAAACTATATCTTCTTTTCTTTTTAATGATCTCCCATCTAGAGTGAAAAATAAATCTCGGTAGAATTTTCTTTCATCAATCATCTTAACGTAGGCTCCTTTTCCTTTTTGTAATATTTGCTCTGCTTTGTTGGATTGAAAGTATTTTTCTAGCAAAAAAATAATATAATTAAAGTCTAACTAGTCACATCGACATGTTCGGTCCATTTCATGATGCCATCCGTACTTATATTTAGTGAGCAATCAGCTGAACTATTGTTGCCAGGAATTGATCTCCACTGATTCAAATGGGGCTTGCGGATGTTGGGCAACCAGAATGAGAAGTGTGTGCTCAATCCAATTCTGATATGACCTCCTGTATAGTTTCATAAAGTGCTCATTAGAAATAATGGCTGACAAGCCAACGCAAACCATTTTCCACAGCTATTGCCCGGATAAATTTTTCTAAATTTATTGTATAGCGATCAATTTCATCGTAATTTTTTTTAATCGTGTCGAATCAAAAACATATGATATGCGACAAATTCAGTCATAAACTTTTTCGTTATGTCAATTTAGTCCAAAATAATTTGACGATTAGTCAATTTAATTTTAAATCTTTTAACGATTTGTCAATGTAGTGCTTTCAGTTACATTGGTCAGAAATCACTGAAGGGCTATATTGACAAATCGTTAAAAAATTTATGACAAAATTGAAAAAATCTTCAAAAAAAAAATTGGACTAAATTTATATATGCCAAAGTTTAGAATTGAATTAGACAATCATATGATGAAGATTTTTTTAGATAATTTTTCGGTGTTTTTTTTTTTTTTGTTTTGGGTCGATAATTTTTCGGAGGTAGTCCACGTGACATTGTGTTGAATAGGATATAGTTTGAGTGAGGGGAGCATCTGCAGAGGCGCACGACGAGACGTTAGGCATGTTGAGCAGGCTGTCCGTGGCAAGGCGACATGCACAGACAGTCCTGGCTCCGCCGGAGAGGTTAGTGGATGTCTCAGTCGATTTGGAATATCTGCACCATGCGCGCTCAGCTACCCCTAAATTGCAGAGGGCCAACATTCTTTGGCTAAAATTTGGTAGGCCGTACCTAGTAATTGATTTCTAGTACTACGTTAAAATTGCACCATGTATCAATGTCGAGAGAAGTGCATCAAAATATTAAGAGTTATGTATGATACTTATTTTAATATCAAAAATTTTAAAACTATCATTTAAGTGTCATTTTTTTTCAAAAAAAATTACTTAAGTGCCAACGTAGCACTTTTTTTTTTTATTAATGTCTAAAGCCGGCGTGGCTCGTCAAAGGTCCAATTAACAATAATAATAAAAAAGATAAAGTTCAAAATTATTTAAAAATTAAAAAAATTAAAATTAACCCCCCCCAAAAAAAAGAGGGTTGCACACACAATGAGGCTGTGCAAGTCCTCATTGTTGCCGCCCCACCCATTGCCAGCAATGATTGGGGATAGCTGGCGGGGATCGCCAACTGCAGTGAGGGCCACCATTGGCGTGGTGCCCGACCCTTGCCGCTTGTGCAACCCTCTCTTCTTTTTTTTAAAAAAATTTTAGCTTATTTTCAAATTTAATTTAATTTTTTAAAAATTTTAGCTTGTTTTTTATTTTATAAATAAAAAAATTGCCATGTCAGTTTAAATATTTAATTATAAATTTTCCACGTAATCAATTTGGCCAAAATTTTTAAAACAATTTGCCACCTTAGATTAAATATTGAATTATAAATGTTAGGTAATCAGTTTGGGCGGAATTTCTTGTCGAAGGTATTTAAGTGGTCCGGTGAAAATTTTTTTACACTAAATTGAGTATTGTACACAACTTTTGATACTTCTGACATACTTCTCCCTATCAATTTCCTCGTAACCAAGGTCCATGGTTGTCAAGCTATCTCCTGTGACCTCATATAAAGATGGACACAAAGACATTACTGAAAGAAAAGACAGAGATGATGCCGAGGGCTTAGCGGTTGAATGGTGAGATGGCGGCAGCGGCGAGCCACCGGCGGTGGTGCTATGGACATAGACACAATTGCCACGTGTCGGCTTTTCAGCGAAGGGTCTGTGGGCCCATCCGACCTTTTGCCTTCTATATTTTTATAATAACTCCTCCACAATATAGTAATCTTATGAGATGCTGAACCGGTCATTTCCTGACGGAATCTTGAACGCGTGCATAGGTTGACACAGGAACTGCTCCCCATGTGCTTAGGAGCTGCTTTTTCATTTGTTAAGGCCAAATTGTCATTAGGTTGGATTGTTTGTGGAGCGAATGAGTGGTCTTTCAGACTGGCCGGTTCTCTTTTGTATCTAACGTTTACTGTTCCATTGATATTATCATACTGGTGGCCCAGTGTGAACAAAGCCTCTATTCCTGATTTATACCAGCTAACTCTAGGCATAGACCTTAGATCTCTCAAATAATTTGATGTTGTTTACTAAAGTTCATAAAGCAAAAGGTAGGCGCACCATGACCAAAAGCAGGGTCCAATGAAAGGGTTCAAATGCAACTAAATTCTATTTTTGTTTCCCATTACTTACATATCAATTCACTGCCAATACGCAATGTATATGTTAGAGTCAAGTGTACGTTTTGCTTAGATCCAGGTTTCAAAAATCTCTTGCTTTCAAGTAGAGCTATCAAAATGGGTCATTAACTAATATTCTAATCCTATTTATTTAAATCCGTTATAAGTAGGTCAACTCCAACTTAAAGTATGGGTCACAATAGGTTTTAGAGTAAAAAGCTCGAAACAAATGTCTTTTGGTGAGCCTATTATAAACACTCTCTCAACCCATTTACCAAATAGGCCAAGCTCAACCCAATTTTGATCCTTCTTTGCTGGCCTCTTCTTTCCCCTCTTTGATTTCGTGACTCGTAACCTTGGTTCGCTTTGCTTCCGCCATCATTAGGTTAACTTTAACTTTGATTCGCAGCTTCACACTACTATTACAAATTGCATTTCTATGGAAACCTAAACTTTCACTACTCATTCATTACTCAACCACCAAGCTCCCTCGCTTAGTTGAAGAGTCGATGCACGGGACATCCTATTCTTCAAAGAAAATAGTTTAAGGAGAAAATTTGCTCAAAATGGAATTTGGGTTGGGTCAATACATGTTGAGTTGGGTATAAGTCATTAAATTTACATTGGATATAAATGGGTAGGTTAATGGGTCAATTATGGTCAATTATTTTTGTCCCGACCCACTAATTTGACAAATCTAATTATAAGATCTAATTAATTAATGATCGAATCAATAGGCCTCACACGATTTTATGACTACATGCGATTCGAAAACCTAATTCATCATGTGACATATTATGATACCCCTATCATAATATGTAAATTTGATTGTGCCATGTTCATTTTTTTCATAGGGTAATGAGTTTGATACTCGCATATTGGATTAGTATCTGCACAAATTTTCAAAAAGATCTACAAGTCTTATTAGGAGTAAGCAATTTCATGTTTTGTACAAATTCTTTCTAGAACCTGGAACCTACCTGTTAAAACAAATTTCTCATTTCTGAAACCTCGAACCTGCGCTGCATATCTTGAAACCTAGAACCTACCCTATTATAGATTTAGAGATCGATTTCAGGGCTATATAAGTTTCATATGTATGATTGTAGTGAATCATCACCTTTAAAGATCACCATTTGTTGTTATAATCAACCAACCACAGCTCATAGTTGGCACACGAATAAAATGAAGCATTAAAAAAGTAAATATTTTAGTCATAGATATAGCAAAAAAATGAAAGTTCGGACTAGTGTTTCAAATTCCACACTTATCATCGGATGCCATGGAATATCGCAAGATTATGCAAAGAGATTATCGAGAAAAAAACAAAAACAACATTGCAGGTTTCAAGTTTAACGTACTTGGAACCTAAAACCTACCTATCGGAACATGTTCTCCATTTTTGAAATCTAGAACCTACCCTACATATCTTGAAACTTGAAATCGAACAGTTTTCCACTGTTCGATTCCAAGTTCGTGTCTGTTGTTTGATTTCCAAGTTTCAGTTCTAACTTTGGAACTGG
>JAGVVM010004990.1:0-48214 GCA_019149425.1 Psidium friedrichsthalianum
TCTCATAGGTTCTGTTTTTGAGACAGATATCTAGGTCATAATGCATTGCGTCATTCAATGAGTTCGAGAAAAGATTGCAATAACCCCATGGATGACAAGATGGCATAAAGGAGAGATAAAGAAATTAAACAATTCTCGATGAATAAATTCATATACTAAGGAGGAATTTAAAAAAAAAAAACCTTGGATGTTGCGGAATCTCCTTCCAAACGATAATATCTCCCCATGAGGTATCGTGACCCACACGAACTAGTTCGTACATTGCCGCCCCAGCCATGCCATCAGCAACAACCACTGGACCTGAAACCTGCATATCAATTCATGGGAGGCCTCAGGATTCCGAAAGTTGATGACATTGAGTGAAGTTAGATGTAGTCGTCAGCATGAACCAGCTGTTCTGTATTGGAGACCACCAAGCATGGCTATAATTCATTAATGCCCAAAAAGCCATCTAATATTCCGAAAAAAGAAAACATCCTTCTGATTCGTCGAGTATCTACAAAACTGCTCTAACCATCATTCACGTCTTCCTTCTTGTTGTTTGCCGCAGCAGCATCATACCCAACAGCAATAGGGTGATCGCATTCCTATCTACCAATCGGCAGCGCCGGTAATTAGATCCTAGATCAAAGAAGCGGGATCACGATATTCCCCAGCACAGATGATTCCGATCAGAGAAAACCCGATAGAACAGACAACAAACTGACTAGCAACAGCAGCAAAGGCGAATCATTGATCCATAAACTGACATCCCCATTTATATAAAGCAGAGGAAATCAGGAAGAGTGGAAGGGAGGGGGATTACTCGAACGGATTGAAAGGGGAAAAGTAAGTACCCTTGGCGGACATAACCGTACTCGCTCTCCTTCTCCGAGTCCTCGAAGGTCGTCAAACGAGCTCCGTAGACGGACGGCATAATGGGCAGTTTAAGCCGCAACTGAGCCTCCATGAAGGCGAGAAGTCGAAACTGGTAGATCCGATCGAGGAGGCACGCGTACGCCAAACCGCGAAATTGCGCAATTCAGACCTTCCGGACCGGACCAGAGAGAGAGATTATAGATTGGAGAAGACAAAAGTGAAATGATGGTGGTCTGTTCTAATGACTGTGGCCTTGAAAATCAAATCTGCAGAGGGGGATGGTGAATCGCGGAACGGAATGGCAGCGATGGAATTACGGTCGACATGACAGGGGCTGATTTGGTATTTCGCCTCCCGCTGGAGAAAGTTATTTAGGTTACTGGCCCAAGAAAAGGGAAATTACAAAATGACCGTCCCATATTTTTTTTTTGTCACTGCTTTGGTCCTTGAATTTTTTGCGAATCATATTCCGAGGACAACATTCCCATTTTCGCGGCCATAAGGTAGGGAGGGGACTGGCCCCCTGCCTCATCAGTGGGAATCAAGCAATCGGTAAAGTTGAGTCGAAGATGATTGGGGTACGTGTGATGATGAACCTTCCTTCAACAAATGCCCGCTACCAGTGGAATCTCCTCAGCCGCCACAGTCTTCACTCCACAACAAGAACAACCCTGCCCAGGAGCAGAGCCACGCCGGCGAGAGACCGGGTGATAGACTTCGGGAGGCACAAGGGCAAGATGCTGGGGACGCTCCCCTCCAGCTACCTCAGTGGGTCTGCAACAACCTCCGAGCCCGCGACACGGAGGAGTGGGCCCAGCTGGCCGACCAAGTGCTGCTAGATCCCGTCTACCGGGACCGGATGGAGTGGGGTCGGCGGAGAGGGTGTTGAATGGTGGGGATGCTGGTGGGGGGTCAGGGAGTGCGGTGTCGGAGCTGCTGGAGATAAGCGAGAGGTTCGGGTGGGACAACGAGGATAGGCCGGGTGGGGTCGGGTGGATTTCAAGCTTCTCGGTACTTCCAAGGGCGGGAGGATCCCTAGGAGTCGGATGACGGGAAGGGGAAGGGGAAGGGGAAGGAGGAGCTCTCTGAATCTGAATCGCCATCTCGAGGAGAGGAGAGAAGGCATAGGAGACACAGGTTGAGGTTGAAGAGAGAATCGGGTGAAGATCAAAACCGAGCGATCGACAGCGGCAGCCGAGGAAGTGAGAAATGGAGGAGCGGCGGCGGCGCGCGGAGCCCATATACAACCCATTTCCTGGGCGGGAATCGCTGCTGAGGAGGTGCTCAACGGCAAGAGCCCCTTGTAGCTGTTATCCATGAACTCCATCAAATCTCTTTTAGCTTTTCTAGTTTTTTGCAACTAAATGAAAGGCACATGTTGCGTGAGAGATGTGAAGAGTATCTTTATCAATTCTAATTCATGAAAAGGTTGGTTGGTCAATGGCATTCTCAAACATTGATCTCAGCAATTCCATTCGATGTTGCGGGTTAGCATCTGTACTGTTTGACCGTGGACTAAGTGGAGTTCACCCGTATAGCAGTACATCAGTTCACTTCGCTCCCACTTTATCCTTATGAAGTGTGATAAAGTGTGAGATTTGACTGTCTCCCCGGCACGCATTACTGTCCCAATCTGGTCGCGGTTTCACGGATTCCCTCGAACCAAATGTTGACTTGACACTTCTTTTTATTTACCCTGTGATTAAAGAACAAAGTAACGAACTGAAGTTCATTAAAAATGGGAAAGGAAAACAGCACTTTCTTCCACGAGGGAGAGTGACAAAGTAGGATCGACATGACGCAGAGATCCTTACTCGCGCTTGGGTTGGCTGTCCTCTCTCTCTTTTCCGTGAAAACCATTTGACCTTGAGAAAGTAGGGACTTGGTTTGTCATTATGCCAATGTTCCGAGGACAAGCGTGTGTTTTCGCTCTCCCAAGTTCACTAAACCAAAGCGCGGGGTTTCGTTTGGGTTTTGGTTTCTCTGGGTGTCGTGATGGGCGAGAGAGTAAAGGATACTTCTGACAATATTCTCTGTACGAGGTCCTGACACTGGAACACTGCTTCCCACTGTTTCTCTGGGCTTCGCGCTTTAACATACCCCCAATTCATTCAATTCATTCATTTCATTTTCTCTCCCTAATCACATCACGACGCCTTTCACCAACTTTTATCGTAGGAAAGAAATCGCAACCATTTATTGCCACACCACGCACATTAATCACTCCCTAGTCTACTCACCTCAGCATTTGATCTTTCCTGATTTCCATTTTCATTTTTCCACTTGCCATTTCACTGTCTTTCTGTTGGGTTTCTCCAAGTACCAAGATCCAACACCCCTCCTCTCTTTCCCTCAACCCTATTTCTCGGCTCTCTTGTAGCCGTTTCTTTGTTGGTGAGTCTCTCTCTTTCTTTATTTTGGCAATGTCTTGGTTCTTGAAAGGGATCTCCTCTGCCTACTAGTCCTGGTTCATCGACAAGCTGGTGGGATCTCGAAAGCCGGATCTTTGAAGGTTATGGGTTCCCCTTACTGCTTTCTCGTTTCATGGAGATTGCTGCTGAAGCCGGGATGATTCTGAGGTTTCGTGACGCAAATGCTGAATCTTGGGCACGCCAACAATGCTGATTTTCTTGACCTCCTGGTTTGTGCTTTTGCTTTCGCGAGTAAGCTGTAGACTTGCTGGAAAAACTGCTGGATCTTAGGAGATGCCATTTTCTAGCGGCTGCTGATCCATTTAAATGCTCATTGATCTCTCTTTTGGTGCTTGATGGACCTAGGTTCAAAGGTCGTTAGATATCGTAGTCCTCCTTTTGGAAGATGGATTATGCCCCCTCTGTTACTTTCGTTTGAGAGAGAATTTCCGTTTATTTCACGTAAGTTCTGTTCAAAAAGCCAAAGCTTTTTGCGGTTCCCATCAGGTAGGTCTCTGATTTCTCCTGGAAGGTCTGATTCAAGTTCAGAAGGAAAAAGAAAGGGAAATGAGGCATTCTTTCTAATCTGATAGAATATTATTTCCGAAGGACATAAGACTTGGTACTGGTAAGAACTGCATTCAGCTATTGCTTGAGGATTCGATCTGATTCAACATAAAAGAAGAGTCAGGATGGATTTTTTCAAAGTCAAGAAGTTCAGGAAAGCCCGTAAGCCTATCTTGGAGCAGGACAGTGAGGGGAAGTCCATTCCGCCACATGAGGAACCAAACAATGAAATGGCGTTGATGATTTTAGCAAGTCGGCCTCCACTGATGGTGTTGCTGATGTGGAGTATGAAGACGACGACGACGACTTTATAGCGAATGAAGTGAAGAGACGGTTGAAAGAACTTAGGCGGAACAGTTTTCTGGTTTTGATTCCTGAGGAGGACTCATGCCCCGAAGATGATGAGGAAGAGGGGAAGAGGGTGAGACAAGTTCTAGTGAGTGGAGAGATGTCGAAGCTGAAGGTCGACAATGGTGGGGTGGATTTGATGCTTTTTATGAAAGTACTGTGAGGGATGCTGTTCTTTGATCGATTGAGTGCACGGCAGCTCAGCGAAGCCGGTAATTTGTTATGGTTTTCATGTTAGTCTTGTCATATGCTTATGTGAAACATGGTGCTTTGGTGACAGCTGATGGTTTTACGCTTTGATCACTTTCACAGGGACTGACATGATTTCCTCTGTTGTCAGGATTCTTTTTTCCCAATCATTTTATTTGTAACTTCCCTTAGATTCTATTTGACTTTTACATTAGGAGTCTTGCAGTTGATTTATTTCATTTCATGCCATTGTGAGTGTCCTTTGTATTGTGATGATTCAATATGTGCTAAAGAAAGGATTTGCATTCCTCATCTATTGTTAGGAAAAAGCTTTTCTTTTTAGACTAATACAGTATCGTTTGTTTGTTTGTGGGAGAAATTGGATGAGGTATCAGGAGATGTTTCATTTATTGTTGTGAAAGAGCACACGTGATCATAGTTGATTGGTATGGCGTCTGGATGTACTTTAAGCTGTACTGTAAACTGCTAATTGTACGTTGAAAATCGAATCATCATTTGTATAGAAATGTCCATTTCATTGCCAAAGTGGCTTCTACAAGTTTGATGACAATTATATTCTCTGCATTGTATCGTTTTGCAGCTCCGCAGGTTCCCTTGACACCATCACCAAGACCTGCATCTAAGAAACTTACTTCTCCCCTTCGCTGCCTTTCTTTGAAGAAGATTGAAGAGCCTGATGAAGAAATGGAGAAGCTGCAGCAGTCAGAGGCTAATCCTTATGATGATCTAGAGATGGCTTATCTAGCTCAAGCGTGCTTAACATGGGAGGCACTTCATTGCCAATACACTCAACTGTGCCTAAAGATCTCTGGCCAGCCTGAAAATATGACATGTTACGGCCATAGTGCTCAACAGTTTCAACAATTTCATGTTCTACTCCAAAGGTTTATCGAAAACGAACCTTTCGAACAGGGTCTTCGACCAGAAATTTATGCACGTGCAAGAAAAAGCTTGCCTAAACTTCTTCAGGTTCCAAATGTTCAAGGTAATGGCCTTGCTGGTACACATGGAAATTAGATAACTTAGCTGGAAGACATGGACTTTATGTTTGTAAAAGTGATGTTGTTACTCATGCTACAACAGGCTCAGAGCAGAAAGCAGCGGAAGAAGGTGGCTCAGATAAATTGGTTCTTGCGCCAGATCTCCTCAGAATTATGGAGAATACCATCCTCACTTTTCATCTTTTCCTGAAAATAGACAAGAAGACGTCTACTGGAGTTCTACATTTGTTTGCAAATCAAAACCATTTTGCTAGCCCCCTACAGCAGGTCCAGTCATCTCTTGAGAAGGTGAGATTCTCTCATCTACATATTGCTTTTCCAGCATGGGTCATTGACTCATTCGTATTTCCAATTTACGAACTTAATTAATTCTTACCATTTTTTTTTCTGGCATATGAATTTGATTTCCTCTTGATGTTGTTTGCTTATATTGGATCACCAGTAAAGTTTCAATTTGGCATTTTGACATCCCTTCAATTCTTGAGCATGACCAGTAGCTGTTGCTGCTGGGATCTCCTTGAAATCTTTCCATGTTGCTTCTCTTGTAGACCGCTATATGACCGATACGTCTGTAATCTGACTGGCCAAGTTCTTGGAAAAGATTGCTATTGCAGCACGATTGGTGTTTGCATTTAGGACCTATGCATCAGTTAGATGGAATAAACTGGCGGCTTTTTGTGTTTCGTTAACCAGCAGTGAATAGGACTTGCTAGCAAAATTTCAAAGTTTGTGATTGCTTTGGTCTGACTGCTGCAATACGCAGAAAGCTGTGAAATTGAAGGAACTGCGCAAGAAGAGGAAAGGGTGGAAGAAGAAATCATGGCCTCAAACAGATGATGACATTCAGCTGCTGTTTGCCCTCATAGACGCGAAATTATGTTCCATGGTTCTTAAGATGGAGAGGATCGCCAAGGGACAATTGTTCTGGTGCGAAGAAAAGATAAAGAAACTGGATTTGTCTGATGGGAAGTTGCATAGGGATCCTTCTCCTATCCTTTTTCCTTGTTGAATGTCATAGGAGAGATTGTTTAGGTGCTTAGACTTGGTGTAGAGACAAAAATACTTGAAAAGACTTTCTTCTATTCTAATGGGCAATACAGCAGCTGTCTGAACAGGCATTGGTGGATCATAGATTTACGTTTGTAGAGTATGGTTGGTCAATGCTGGTGCCCGGTGGCTATGAATTGAAATTTTGACCGAGTTGTGGGAAAATGAGGAAAGAGGCAGCGTCCCAACAGGTTGACCTGTCCTGTGTGTAGTGATGAGGAACTTGTTCAATTAAAAAGCATGTAGATTTTGCCATGCCTTACTTAAATCTTTGCTTTGGGCCGTTTCCTGTTTTTAATATCGGACTAATGTGACTGTTGATCTGTAAAGATGATTTGTTCAGTTAGAAAAAAATCAATGTTGCTTCTTGAAATAATTTATACCCCACCGTTTACCAAATCCAAGTTCGCCCCTCAAAAAGAGAATTAAAGGAAAAGCTACATGGACAGTGTACCATTGCATTTGTCGTAATTGATTTGCAGTTCCTCACTTGGCTTTCATTGCCGTATTTGTATATTGTGGCTTTGCGTTTGCCCGGTCCTCTTCTGATCCATGAATAATTTCCTAGTACTTTTTTTTTTTCTGTAAACAGATCATTAAGAAAAATTCCAAATAAAAGACTGAAGTGCCTTCATTTTTTTTAAAAAATGAGTCTGAAGTGGTTCTTATTTCAAATAAGCTGAAATGGCACGATAGTTTTAAATAAATGTTTGAAATGGATATGGTTGTTTTAGATAAGAGTATCTCACCGGCCGGTTAAATATTCCATCAATCAAAGACATTTTCGTCAAAATATGATTTTTAACCTAATTCTTAATTAAATTAAATTAAAAAACAGCAAAAAGTTGAAATGGGGAAAAAAAAAAGGAGAGGAAATACACTCTTGTGCTGCAAACCATGAGTGAGGGCTAACTAGGTTTGGGAAGGGGGTTGGCGACCCTCACTTAGATTTGGGAGAGGGTCTCGACCTTCTTCCCTCTTTTGGTTTTAGTGAGGTCCAGCAAGCCCTCTCCTTTGGCCGACAAGGTCCTCAGCTCTCGTCGAGGTGCTGGCGACCCCCATGGGCATGATCGTCACTTCACTATGTTTTTTTGGTGGGGCAGCTTCCACACTTCCGCTTGTGTTTTTATTTATAAAATAAAAATAAAAACACAAGCGGAAGTGTGGAAGCTGCCCCACCACCACATAGTGAAGTGACGACATGCCCATGGGGGTCGCCAGCACCTCAACAAGAGCTGAGGACCTTGTCAGCCAAAGGAGAAGGCTTGCTGGACCTCACTAAAATCAAAAGAGGGAAGAAGGTCGAGACCCTCTCCCAAATCTAAGTGAGGGTCGCCAACCCCCTTCCCCAACCTAGTTGGCCCTCACTCATGGTTTGCAGCACAAGAGTGTATTTCCTCTCCTTTTTTTTTTCCCCATTTCAACTTTTTGTTTGTTTTTTAATTTAATTTAATTAAGAATTAGGTTAAAAATCATATTTGACAAAATGTCTTTGATTGGATGAAATATTTAACGGCCGGTGAGATACTCTTATCTAAAACAACCATAGCCATTTCAAACATTTATTTAAAACTATCGTGCCATTCAGCTTATTTGAAATAAGAACCACTTCAGACTCATATTTTTAAAAAAATGAAGGCACTTCAGTCTTTTATTTGAAATTTTTCTTAATGATCTGTTTACAGAAAAAAAAAAGTACTAGGAAATTATTCATGGATCAGAAGAGGACGGGCAAACGCAAAGCCACAATATACAAATACGGCAATGAAAGCCAAGGTGAGGAACTGCAAATCAATTACGACAAATGCAATGGTACACTGTCCATGTAGCTTTTCCTTTAATTCTCTTTTTGAGGGGCGAACTTGGATTTGGTAAACGGTGGGGTATAAATTATTTCAAGAAGCAACATTGATTTTTTTCTAACTGAACAAATCATCTTTACAGATCAACAGTCACATTAGTCCGATATTATAAAACAGGAAACGGCCCAAAGCAAAGATTAAGTAAGGCATGGCAAAATCTACATGCTTTTTAATTGAACAAGTTCCTCATCACTACACACAGGACAGGTCAACCTGTTGGGACGCTGCCTCTTTTCCTCATTTTCCCACAACTCGGTCAAATTTCAATTCATAGCCACCGGGGCACCAGCATTGACCAACCATACTCTACAAACGTAAATCTATGATCCACCAATGCCTGTTCAGACAGCTGCTGTATTGCCCATTAGAATAGAAGAAAGTCTTTTCAAGTATTTTTGTCTCTACACCAAGTCTAAGCACCTAAACAATCTCTCCTATGACATTCAACAAGGAAAAAGGATAGGAGAAGGATCCCTATGCAACTTCCCATCAGACAAATCCAGTTTCTTTATCTTTTCTTCGCACCAGAACAATTGTCCCTTGGCGATCCTCTCCATCTTAAGAACCATGGAACATAATTTCGCGTCTATGAGGGCAAACAGCAGCTGAATGTCATCATCTGTTTGAGGCCATGATTTCTTCTTCCACCCTTTCCTCTTCTTGCGCAGTTCCTTCAATTTCACAGCTTTCTGCGTATTGCAGCAGTCAGACCAAAGCAATCACAAACTTTGAAATTTTGCTAGCAAGTCCTATTCACTGCTGGTTAACGAAACACAAAAAGCCGCCAGTTTATTCCATCTAACTGATGCATAGGTCCTAAAATGCAAACACCAATCGTGCTGCAATAGCAATCTTTTCCAAGAACTTGGCCAGTCAGATTACAGACGTATCGGTCATATAGCGGTCTACAAAGAGAAGCAACATGGAAAGATTTCAAGGAGATCCCAGCAGCAACAGCTACTGGTCATGCTCAAGAATTGAAGGGATGTCAAAATGCCAAATTGAAACTTTTACTGGTGATCCAATATAAGCAAACAACATCAAGAGGAAATCAAATTCATATGCCAGAAAAAAAAATGGTAAGAATTAATTAAGTTCGTAAATTGGAAATACGAATGAGTCAATGACCCATGCTGGAAAAGCAATATGTAGATGAGAGAATCTCACCTTCTCAAGAGATGACTGGACCTGCTGTAGGGGGCTAGCAAAATGGTTTTGATTTGCAAACAAATGTAGAACTCCAGTAGACGTCTTCTTGTCCATTTTCAGGAAAAGATGAAAAGTGAGGATGGTATTCTCCATAATTCTGAGGAGATCTGGCGCAAGAACCAATTTATCTGAGCCACCTTCTTCCACTGCTTTCTGCTCTGAGCCTGTTGTAGCATGAGTAACAACATCACTTTTACAAACATAAAGTCCATGTCTTCCAGCTAAGTTATCTAATTTCCATGTGTACCAGCAAGGCCATTACCTTGAACATTTGGAACCTGAAGAAGTTTAGGCAAGCTTTTTCTTGCACGTGCATAAATTTCTGGTCGAAGACCCTGTTCGAAAGGTTCGTTTTCGATAAACCTTTGGAGTAGAACATGAAATTGTTGAAACTGTTGAGCACTATGGCCGTAACATGTCATATTTTCAGGCTGGCCAGAGATCTTTAGGCACAGTTGAGTGTATTGGCAATGAAGTGCCTCCCATGTTAAGCACGCTTGAGCTAGATAAGCCATCTCTAGATCATCATAAGGATTAGCCTCTGACTGCTGCAGCTTCTCCATTTCTTCATCAGGCTCTTCAATCTTCTTCAAAGAAAGGCAGCGAAGGGGAGAAGTAAGTTTCTTAGATGCAGGTCTTGGTGATGGTGTCAAGGGAACCTGCGGAGCTGCAAAACGATACAATGCAGAGAATATAATTGTCATCAAACTTGTAGAAACCACTTTGGCAATGAAATGGACATTTCTATACAAATGATGATTCGATTTTCAACGTACAATTAGCAGTTTACAGTACAGCTTAAAGTACATCCAGACGCCATACCAATCAACTATGATCACGTGTGCTCTTTCACAACAATAAATGAAACATCTCCTGATACCTCATCCAATTTCTCCCACAAACAAACAAACGATACTGTATTAGCCTAAAAAGAAAAGCTTTTTTCCTAACAATAGATGAGGAATGCAAATCCTTTCTTTAGCACATATTGAATCATCACAATACAAAGGACACTCACAATGGCATGAAATGAAATAAATCAACTGCAAGACTCCTAATGTAAAAGTCAAATAGAATCTAAGGGAAGTTACAAATAAAATGATTGGGAAAAAAGAATCCTGACAACAGAGGAAATCATGTCAGTCCCTGTGAAAGTGATCAAAGCGTAAAACCATCAGCTGTCACCAAAGCTGTCACCAAAGCACCATGTTTCGCATAAGCATATGACAAGACTAACATGAAAACCATAACAAATTACCGGCTTCGCTGAGCTGCCGTGCACTCAATCGATCAAAGAACAGCATCCCCTCACAGTACTTTTCATAAAAAGCATCAAATCCACCCCACCATTGTCGACCTTCAGCTTCGACATCTCTCCACTCACTAGAACTTGTCTCACCCTCTTCCCCTCTTCCTCATCATCTTCGGGGCATGAGTCCTCCTCAGGAATCAAAACCAGAAAACTGTTCCGCCTAAGTTCTTTCAACCGTCTCTTCACTTCATTCGCTATAAAGTCGTCGTCGTCGTCTTCATACTCCACATCAGCAACACCATCAGTGGAGGCCGACTTGCTAAAATCATCAACGCCATTTCATTGTTTGGTTCCTCATGTGGCGGAATGGACTTCCCCTCACTGTCCTGCTCCAAGATAGGCTTACGGGCTTTCCTGAACTTCTTGACTTTGAAAAAATCCATCCTGACTCTTCTTTTATGTTGAATCAGATCGAATCCTCAAGCAATAGCTGAATGCAGTTCTTACCAGTACCAAGTCTTATGTCCTTCGGAAATAATATTCTATCAGATTAGAAAGAATGCCTCATTTCTCCTTCCTTTTTCCTTCTGAACTTGAATCAGACCTTCCAGGAGAAATCGGAGACCTACCTGATGGGAAAAATCAGCAGGCAAAGTTTACCTCAGCTCCACTAGCTAACCGAAAAAAGCTTTGGCTTTTCGAACAGCACTTACGTGAAATAAACGGAAATTCTCTCTCACAAACGAAAGTAACAGAGGGGGCATAATCCATCTTCCAAAAGGAAGGACTACGATATCTAACGACTCTTTGAACCTAGGTCCATCAAGCACCAAAAGAGAGATCAATGAGCATTTAAATGGATCAGCAGCCGCTAGAAAATGGCATCTCCTAAGATCCAGCAGTTTTTCCAGCAAGTCTACAGCTTTACTCGCGAAAGCAAAAGCACAAACCAGGAGGTCAAGAAAATCAGCATTGTTGGCGTGCCCAAGATTCAGCATTTGCGTCACGAAACCTCAGAATCATCCACGGCTTCAGCAGCAATCTCCATGAAACGAGAAAGCAGTAAGGGAGACCCATAACCTTCAAAGATCCCGCTTTCGAGATCCCACCAGCTTGTCGATGAACCAGGACTAGTAGGCAGAGGAGATCCCTTTCAAGAACCAAGACATTGCCAAAATAAAGAAAGAGAGAGACTCACCAACAAAGAAACGGCTACAAGAGAGCCGAGAAATAGGGTTTGAGGAAAAGAGAGGAGGGGTGTTGATCTTGGTACTTGGAGAAACCCAAAACAGAAAGACAGTGAAATGGCAAGTGGAAAATTGAAAATGGAAATCAGGAAAGATCAAATGCTGAGTAGTGAGTAGACTAGGGGAGTGATTAATGTGCGTTGGTGTTGGCAATAAATGGTTGCGATTTTCTTTCCTACGATAAAAGTTGGTGAAAGGCGTCGTGATGTGATTAGGGAGAGAAAATGAAATGAATGAATTGAATTGAATTGGGGGTATGTTAAAGCGCGAAGCCCAGAGAAACAGTGGGAAGCAGTGTTCCAGTGTCAGGACCTCGTACAGAGAATATTGTCAGAAGTATCCTTTACTCTCTCGCCCATCACGACAACCCAGAAACCAAAACCCAAACGAAACCCCGCGCTTTTGGTTTAGTGAACTTGGGAGAGCGAAAACACACGCTTGTCCTCGGAACATTGGCATAATGACAAACCAAGTCCCTACTTTCTCAAGGTCAAAGGTGGAATCTTTACGAAAGAGAGAGGACAGCCAACCCAAGCGCGAGTTAAGGATCTCTGCGTCATGTCGATCCTACTTTGTCACTCTCCCTCGTGGAAGAAAGTGCTTTCCTTTCCCATTTTTAATGAACTTCAGTTCGTTACTTTGTTCTTTAATCACAGGGTAAATAAAAAGAAGTGTCAAGTCAACATTTGGTTCGAGGGAATCCGTTGAAACCGCGACCACATTGGGACAGTAATGCGTGCCGGGGAGACAGTCAAATCTCACACTTTATCACACTTCATAAGGATAAAGTGGGAGCGAAGGTGAACTGATGTTACTGCTATACGGGTGAACTCCACTTAGTCCACGGTCAAACAGTACAGATGCTAACCCGCAACATCGAATGGAATTGCTGAGATCAATGTTTGAGAATGCCATTGACCAACCAACCTTTTCATGAATTAGAATTGATAAAGATACTCTTCACATCTCTCAGGCAACATGTGCCTTTCATTTAGTTGCAAAAAACTAGAAAAGCTAAAAGAGATTTGATGGAGTTCATGGATAACAGCTACAAGGGGCTCTTGCCGTTGAGCACCTTCCTCAGCAGCGATTCCCGCCCAGGAAATGGGTTGTATATGGGCTCCGGCGCCGCCGCCGCCGCTCCTCCATTTCTCACTTTCCTCCGGCTGCCGCTGTCGATCGCTCGGTTTTGATCTTCACCCGATTCTCTCTTCAACCTCAACCTGTGTCTCCTATGCCTTCTCTCCTCTCCTTGAGATGGCGATTCAGATTCAGAGTGCTCCTCCTTCCCCTTCCCCTTCCCCTTCCCGTCATCCGACTTCCTAGGGATCCTCCCGCCCTTGGAAGTACCGAGAAGCTTGAAATCCACCCGACCCCACCCGGCCTTATCCTCGTTGTCCCACCCGAACCTCTCGCTTATCTCCAGCAGCTCCGACACCGCACTCCCTGACCCCCCACCAGCACCCCCACCATTCAACACCCTCTCCGCCGACTCCCACTCCATCCGGTCCCGGTAGACGGGATCTAGCAGCACTTGGTCGGCCAGCTGGGCCCACTCCTCCGTGTCGCGGGCTCGGAGGTTGTTGCAGACCCACCTGAGGTAGCTGGAGGGGAGCGTCCCCAGCATCTTGCCCTTGTGCCTCCCGAAGTCTATCACCCGGTCTCTCGCCGGCGTGGCTCTGCTCCTGGGCAGGGTTCTTCTTGTTGTGGAGTGAAGACTGTGGCGGCTGAGGAGATTCCACTGGTAGCGGGCATTTGTTGAAGGAGGGTTCATCATCACACGTACCCCAATCATCTTCGACTCAACTTTACCGATTGCTTGATTCCCACTGATGAGGCAGGGGGCCAGTCCCCTCCCTACCTTATGGCCGCGAAAATGGGAATGTTGTCCTCGGAATATGATTCGCAAAAAATTCAAGGACCAAATCAGTGAACAAAAAAAAAATTATGGGACGGTCATTTTGTAATTTCCCTTTTCTTTGGGCCAGTAACCTAAATAACTTTCTCCAGCGGGAGGCGAAATACCAAATCAGCCCCTGTCATGTCGACCGTAATTCCATCGCTGCCATTCCGTTCCGCGATTCACCATCCCCCTCTGCAGATTTGATTTTCAAGGCCACAGTCATTAGAACAGACCACCATCATTTCACTTTTGTCTTCTCCAATCTATAATCTCTCTCTCTGTCCGGTCCGGAAGGTCTGAATTGCGCAATTTCGCGGTTTGGCGTACGCGTGCCTCGATCGGATCCTACCAGTTTCGACTTCTCGCCTTCATTGGAGGCTCAGTTGCGGCTTAAACTGCCCATTATGCCGTCCGTCTACGGAGCTCGTTTGACGACCTTCGAGGACTCGGAGAAGGAGAGCGAGTACGGTTATGTCCGCAAGGTACTTACTTTTCCCCTTTCAATCCGTTCGAGTAATCCCCCTCCCTTCCACTCTTCCTGATTTCCTCTGCTTTATATAAATGGGGATGTCAGTTTATGGATCAATGATTCGCCTTTGCTCTGTTGCTAGTCAGTTTGTTGTCTGTTCTATCGGGTTTTCTCTGATCGGAAATCATCTGTGCTGGGGAATATCGTGATCCCGCTTCTTTGATCTAGGATCTAATTACCGGCGCTGCCGATTGGTAGATAGGAATGCGATCACCCTATTGCTGTTGGGTATTGATTGCTGCGGCAAACAACAAGAAGGAAGACGTGAATGATGTTTAGAGCAGTTTTGTAGATACTCGACGAATCAGAAGGATGTTTTCTTTTTTTCGGGAATATTAGATGGCTTTTTGGGCATTAATGAATTATAGCCATGCTTGGTGGTCTCCAATACAGAACAGCTGGTTCATGCTGACGACTACATCTAACTTCACTTCAATGTCATCAACTTTCGGAATCCTGAGGCCTCCCATGAATTGATATGCAGGTTTCAGGTCCAGTGGTTGTTGCTGATGGCATGGCTGGGGCGGCAATGTACGAACTAGTTCGTGTGGGTCACGATAACCTCATCGGGGAGATTATTCGTTTGGAAGGAGATTCCGCAACAATCCAAGGTTTTTTTTAAATTCCTCCTTAGTATATGAATTTATTCATCGAGAATTGTTTAATTTCTTTATCTCTCCTTTATGCCATCTTGTCATCCATGGGGTTATTGCAACTCTTTTCTCGAACTCATTGAATGACTGCAATGCATTATGACCAGATTATCTTCTCAATAACAGAACCTATGAGAAAGCTTATTGTTTTCCTTCCATTTGCAGTTTACGAGGAAACAGCGGGTCTCATGGTGAATGATCCTGTTTTGAGGACGCACAAGGTGACGCTTCTTCATCCTATACTCACAACCTGTATTTTGCCAGGTGGCAAGTGATCCAAATCAATGCATCATCTGTTTGCTAACTGTGCAATGTTAATGCCTTTGTAACAGCCTCTGTCGGTGGAATTGGGTCCTGGAATTTTGGGAAATATTTTTGACGGAATTCAGGTAAGCCTCAGGCTTCACTCGCAGCTTAAATCTCTTGCCCCTGATTTTTTAAGCTGTGAAAATGTTTCATTTGTCTTGTCGAGCAGAGGCCCTTGAAAACAATTGCAAAAAGGTCCGGGGACGTATATATTCCCCGTGGTGTCTCTGTGCCTGCCCTTGATAAAGACATACTTTGGGAGTTCCAGCCTAAAAAATTAGGTGATTCATGGAATTTAAGTTTGATTTCATCTACAGGCAGCTGCTATGATCTGAGGTTGACTAATGTATATGCCTTACCTCACCTCATCATCTGGGTTTAATTTGCTGGTATCAGGTGAAGGAGATCTTTTGACAGGGGGAGACCTGTATGCTGTAAGTTCATCAGTTTTTGTTTTCGTTTCGTTAAGTTGTTGCTTTGAAAAATGGGTCCTTTCTATCATGTCAAGCTGTAAAGCTATTTTTCTGTTGGTAGATTTGCTATTGCCTTTATGTGATATATTTTTGTGCTTCATGTTTTCTGGCAGACTGTCTTTGAGAATAGTCTAATGCAGCACCATATTGCACTACCTCCAGATTCAATGGGGAAAATTACTTACATTGCTCCACCTGGTCAATACTCACTGAAGGTACTTTTAAGTCCAGCTCTTTCTCGTTGCTTGCAGTCCGCCCTTTAAATTTGATGCATTTCCCCTCCGGTTGGTAATAGGGTTCATCTAAATTATTAACGTTGCTGGAGCTGTTATTGTGATATCTTCTAGGTTGCATTGCATGCACGTACATTCGGTTTTTTTCACTCAAAGGAGATAGCGTAAGAAATTGTGCACACACTGTTTGTGAAGGGACTTCATTTCCCACTGAAGTCTTCTCCCGCCCTGGAGGGAATCAAACTCATTCTGGAAAATGTATGAATGAACAAAGTTGCATTGTACTAAGGGAAATGCATGAGCCACTTCATTGTCGAAATTCGGATAATTCATCCTTGCTTTTAACTCTGAATGTTTCAAACATTTCTATCGCCAATTGAAGAGAGACTACTCTTTCCTTTTCTATTTTGTATGATAACAGCTACACTAAGAATATGCAAATTGTAAATGTATTAGTTTCCACTCGTGGTATTAAATGGCTAATTAGCTGTCTTCTTTGTTTTGTCTTGACCCAAGGAAATAGACATTTCAGATTTTAAGAAGAAATGATGTCTGGAATCTCCATCTCCATTTTCATTGGACAGTCTGCAGCTGTGGATCTAGTTTTGCTAATGTATATGCAATTGCAGGACACTGTTCTGGAGCTGGAGTTTCAAGGTGTGAAAAAGCAACTTACTATGCTTCAGGTTTGCTACTCTATTTTTTGCCTATACTTTTCTAGCTTGAGCAATTTAAAGTACCAAGTTTTTAAATCTAAAAATCTTTTGGGGAATTTTGGTATTTGTCTTTTTTCAGACTTGGCCTGTACGAACACCAAGGCCAGTTGCATCAAAGCTTGCTGCAGATACCCCTTTGCTTACCGGTCAGGTAACAGATTGAAAGTTTAATTTCAGATCGTGATATCTTTTTTCCTCTGGTATATGTTTGTTCACAACATCTTTGTCACATGACAGCGTGTACTTGATGCACTTTTCCCTTCTGTTCTTGGGGGAACCTGTGCTATCCCTGGGGCATTTGGATGTGGCAAAACTGTCATCAGTCAAGCTCTTTCCAAGGTGATCTTTAGCATCCTCCTCAGAAATTGCATCTTTAGTTTATTGTATTGCTGATGCTATGGCTTGTTGACATTTTATACTTTTTGACTCATTTGCAGTACTCTAACTCTGAAGCTGTAGTTTATGTTGGCTGTGGGGAACGTGGAAACGAAATGGCTGAGGTGCATAACGTCCCATCAAATAAGTGATGTATCTCTGTTAGCGTGTCAAAGATCGTGAGTCTGTAAAATCCTCGTGATGCAGGTCCTTATGGATTTTCCACAATTGACAATGACATTACCTGATGGTCGTGAAGAGTCAGTTATGAAGCGTACAACTCTTGTGGCAAACACTTCTAATATGCCCGTGGCTGCTCGTGAGGCATCAATATATACAGGTAACTGTGTTTATTAGCTTTTGTGGTTGGGTTGATTTGGTGATTGCAGAAGCAAAGTTTTAGAAATAGGTTTGCTATGCTATGCACCCCAAAGTTTGGAACTGATAGTTCATCTGTATTTTTGGTTATTGTTCGTTGTTTGTAGTTTGTTAAGATGTCATTTTTCAATTGTGGAGGACAAACTTAGCATGGTCTCCATGAAGGAAAAATGTATCCTGTTCTGTGTGCATGATTGTTTCCCTTTTTGGTCTTTATCTTTTCTTGTCTATTCTTAAGACTAATCCAAGTTCTTGCTGAAGACTACATTTGAATTATTCTTAACTTATATTTGTATGGATTGCTAGGTATTACAATAGCTGAGTACTTTAGAGACATGGGCCGCAATGTCAGTATGATGGCAGATTCAACATCTCGATGGGCAGAAGCACTTCGTGAAATCTCTGGACGATTGGTAGGTATTTCTTCGTTGGCTTCAGGAAATCACCATTTTCTGAAGGCTGCCAGATTTGCTGGCAAGATAGCTCAAACGAAAACCCTTGGGCATTTGATTTTTTGAGTGGTCTCTAACCCCTTTTTCTTTGTCTCATTTAGAATATATTTGGACTCCTTATTCTTGATCTAGTTGTCAAGTCAAATGTTCCAAATTTTTTTATCTTTGCCTTGAATCGTTGGGTTTAGACATTATCTCTTGAAGAATCTTTTCCAATTTTTGGGTGTTTTAAAGTCGTTTCAGAATGGCAGCAACATGCCCCATTTCCTGATTTATTTCTATCAAAGAATCATGAATGGTTGATTCCCATACTATACACTTTTGATCAAAAGAGTTTCACTAATTCCAACAATTTTCCTTCCTGTCCATTGTTACGATTGTTTTCTTTTTTCTGGACAGTTGTGGACTTCTGATGGCTTTGTCATCTGATAGGATACTATCTTATTGTCTTTTTATGCAGGCAGAAATGCCTGCGGATAGTGGGTACCCTGCTTATCTGGCAGCACGTTTGGCATCTTTCTATGAGCGAGCTGGTAAAGTGAAGTGTCTTGGTGGTCCAGAACGAACCGGTAGTGTTACAATTGTTGGCGCTGTCTCTCCTCCCGGAGGAGATTTTTCTGATCCTGTAACATCTGCCACCCTTAGCATAGTGCAGGTATAGTTGGGCCACTTATTTGAATCAGTAGTATTGATGATGCTTCCATCAGATGGGTTTAATCGAATGAGGGATAGTCGGAACTCCAAAAAGGACAGGTATAATGACCTGGAGAATTGCCCATCCTTCGTGGAAATAGAGATGCAAAATACTTTTTTTGCATCGACTCTCTATCAATATTCTTTTCATCTGAAAGAGAATACGCTTTCCCAAATTAGAGGCGATACAAGATATGCTCAAATATTACCAAGTTTAAGGCAGAACCACAGCATTGCTGTCGAGTAGGTGGGATGTGGGTAAGAGAAGGAAGCTTCATAAATCATGCAAATAGAAGCCTTTTAACTTGAGGCCCTCACAATGACACCTGCATTGGGAGTGGTAGAGTCTATCATTTAGGAAATTAGCCCTAGATCGAACTAGTCTTAGAAGACACCATCTTGAGGAGATCATTGGTAGTCTCAAAAATCAGAAGATTGAATTTGTTCTAGAATCACCATTGTAGATCATATACTACTGAAATGCAAAAATACTTTCCTAAACTATCACAGACTGCTATCTGACGCAAAGTCTGAGACCTGTGCATTTTGGTCCATGGGTTAATAATTTTCAGCTTACTTTATCATGGATAGGATGTCTGCCATTAGTTCATTCCTATGTACATGCCCAAATTGGGTAGCACAACTCAAGTTTCATCCAATAAGGTGCTAGTGTATCTTTTTCCCCATATTTTACTAGGGTGAATCTTCATGCTGATGATTATCGTCATGGGTTTCAGGTCTTCTGGGGTCTGGATAAAAAACTTGCTCAGAGAAAACATTTTCCATCAGTGAACTGGCTCATATCCTACTCGAAGTACTCAACAGTGAGTTCTTCTGCTCCTCTCATGCATTCTGCATTGGTATATATTCTACAAGTTGTATATAATAGTTGGGATTCTTTTTGTCTACTGTACATAGGCGTTGGAGTCCTTCTATGAACAATTTGATCCAGATTTTATTAACATCAGGACAAAGGCTCGTGAGGTACTGCAGAGAGAAGATGACCTCAATGAAATCGTTCAGGTACTTCATTTGTCCAGTGACTAGGAATGACTAGGGACTTGATGAATCATTACACGACTGATCCAAAAGTTGTTCATAAGGACATTACTGGTTTTGTTGCATAAAGGACCTAGACCTTGGACTTTTTTATCTGGTTTTTCCACTCGTACTTGCAACTCAATGACAATAGATGAAAAATTGCATTGAGTGCCATAAGCTGAATTGACCATTTAATAGTTGTCTTCATTGGTTTTGGTTGTGCCTTGCACGTTGGACAAGTTTTCACTCTTCATGACTTTGTGCAGCTTGTAGGTAAAGATGCTTTGGCTGAAACAGATAAAATTACACTAGAGACTGCAAAACTTCTGAGGGAGGACTATCTTGCTCAAAATGCCTTTACCCCGTAAGAGGATGTGGTTCTTATGCTACCAATCAGAACATAACATTCATGCTTTACTTCTATTTTCTCAAAGTCTTGGTTTGCCACTTTTTGTCCTTTTTTTTTTACCTTTTGTAATAATCTGTCTTGCTTGATTGCAACAGATATGATAAATTTTGCCCCTTCTACAAGTCTGTGTGGATGATGCGCAATATCATCCACTTCTATAACTTGGCCAATCAGGTATATTTGTACCCTTTGCTACTTCGGCTCTATCTTTTTCATGCTTTCTAAGTCATGAAATCATGGTTAGAGGAACCTGTCGTATCTTTGGGAGAAAAGGTAGATGATATTGGAAGAGGAATTCAGAAAGTATTTTGACACCAGAGTCTTGTACTTCTGAAATAGTGTCACTTACCATACTTGGACTAATATTGATTTTAATTATTATGTGATTAAATGTGAAAGTCAAGAGTTATGCATGTGGAAATATGCAAAAGGAATATGCCTTTGCTTGCTTGAAGGAGAGACTTATTTAGTATTTATACATAGTGATCAAAATACCAGTTTTTTAAGTCTGTTGACACATGAAATTCTTATGCAGGCTGTCGAAAGAGCTGCAGGTATGGATGGGCAAAAGATAACTTACAGCCTTATCAAGCATCGGTTGGGAGATTTATTTTACCGTTTAGTGTAAGTTTCATACTTTGCAAATTAGTGATGAAGGTTTTTCCTCCAGGGAGCTTGTCCTAGAAACTTAATTTTCTGTCAATTCAACTTAATAGGTCCCAAAAATTTGAGGATCCAGCTGAGGGGGAGGAAGCTCTGGTGGCCAAATTCAAGAAGCTACACGAGGATCTTACTGCAGGTTTCCGCAACCTCGAGGACGAAACTCGATGAATTGAGTTAGGAACTTCAATTCCTCATGGATTTTCGGCCCAAAGTCACTTGGTCACCTTTTCTTTCTATATTCCCTGCTTTCTGAGTGCTGTGAGGGGGCAATCAGAGAATTAGATTTTTGTGCATCCCACCGTAGAGATTGCTTTGGTGTTTTCCTGGTGTTTATTCAATTGTACCTTTTTTTTTTTTTCATGTATCCTATCTTTTATCTTATAATTATGTCTTTACTGATAGGATTTAAAGGAGGACAGGTTTCTATGGATAAATGTTATTTATGCAGTGTAGCAATAATGCTGCTGGATGTTTTTTTATTAGTCATTCGAATTGACCGAATCTGGCTATAAGTTCTATTCCATTTTCAAGTCTTCTACTCCTGCTTATCCGAGTGAATACAAGGGTTGCACTGCCGATACTGATTTATTACAATTTAAACGAATAGTACCTTCAAATTCATTTCTCCTATAAAAATGTGTAAGGACAGGATGGTTTGCTGAATTGACGAAGTAAAGCTAGCTACTTGAAACTTTTAAGCAGTCTGGCTTTCACGCGAAGGAGGAGGAGGGAGAGTACGTGATAAGAAGGCCTAGGCTACTTCAGGTGAACGATGAACTATCCAGTCGGTTATAAATGGCGAAGTACTATTGAAGATGAAAGAAATATCGAGGCTTTCTTTTCTTCTTGGGAGAAGCAGAAGCACCTAATGTGATGATGACGTGACCTGTGGGTGTGAGACTCATTATCTGAGCAGCTTGTTCGTGCGAAGGAGCACAATCTTGTTCATATCTCTCATGTAAACAGGGTGCCTCAAGTATATGTTCTCATGATTTGGTATCGTTTCTCTTTTAGGGGACTGGCTCAATTTCGCCTGAGGTTACCATGAAATATGACTGCTGGAAACCAAGTTAGTTATTGAGATGCATTCTGCTTCGAGATGTCATTATCTCGTCGAGTCGAATAAGAGGGACCAAGCTTTTTCTTTTGATACTATGGCCAAAAAAAAAAAACGCTTTTCATATTGTTACCATTAAGGTAGCAGGAATCGTAGAGCATTAATAGCATTTGTTCAGATTACATGTCAACGACTGAATGATGAGTCTGCATAGAGAATGTCATGAACGTTTTTGGTCCTTACTAAATCAATGCACAGACAATCACCAAGCAGCTGATAGCCTTATGATGACTGGTTGGCCCATGACCGTTAGGTTGTAACTAAGAATCAAAAAACTGCCGGGAAGCTGCAACTCCTAAGCTGGTGCACTGCAGCTTATATTGACCAGTCAAAATTTGAGAAGAAACAGAACGAAGGAAAGATCCGAGCTCGCCAAATTCAGCTCTTCCCCAGGACATCCCTCCTCCCTTCCCATTAGTCTAGGTCCTGGCAATCTGCAACTACTAGTTCTCTGTCCCGCTCTACGCACGCCATTTGCGCCACCACTTGCCCAGTTCGTAGGGTCTCTGCCTGAACGCCACTGCCGCAGTGTTGCTAGCTCATAAAAAAGTGGATGGATTGGAAAATAACAGTTCATGCCTTGAGGACTTGTAAGCCCTGCGTTCTCTTCCCTCCACTTTTCTTTTCCTTGATAATTAGAAGGAATGCGCTGGTACTACTGCTCTGAAGGCTTGTTTTTCAGAAACTATTCAGCAGTAAGGAAAATGTAACCTGAGCCTGACTCTTAACTCGTTCAAAAGCACTTCTTCATCCGTTTGGTGTTCATGGGAAGGAGTAGCGCATCTGCTCTGTCACTTATAACTCGTACGAATGCTATTTTACTTTTGAGCTTCACAGCCAGGAGTGCATTGTAAAATATACTACAGGGTTGTCGCGTCCTTCCGATTTATTAGCTAGGAGATTTTTGAATGTGAATGGTAAGTTTTAGAAGCCCTTTTCTTTTGAAGTTCAGCCAGTCAGTCGTGTAGACATTTGGCAAGAAGCATCCACCCACCAGTCAAAATCTTAACTAGCGAACGTGGAGAATGAATTACCCATTCAAAAGTCAGCACAAGCAATGCTACAAAGCTTCTAAATTGGAGTTGGAGCTATATTGTAGTCTTTGTGCAGGTTTGTGTATGCAACTTATTTGGGTACTGAGGTTGCTGCCTGGTGAACTCTTATGTTACATGCTGTTGAATGCAGCACGACGTTCCACTGTTTGAAGGTTTTAATGTCGATGAACACAGGTTGGAGTGGTTTATGCCTAATACTAATACGCATCGATTGTTAGATTGATTCTTGCAGTTCCTTGCAACATTTGCTACTCTCTGGTCACGAAGGTGGCTGAGGATCATCTGTCCCTCATACTTGAAGGCTTCTTGATTTTTTCTTGTTCTTTTTTCTTTAACTTTCCAGGAGAGCTTTTTCCTCTGACCCAGCTCAGATCAACCAACCAAAAAGAACGAAAAGAAAGAAGCCAGAGATTGCCGAATGCAATGGAAGATGTGGAAGAGGATGGCCACATTTCTCGGACTTCATCGCCGCCGACACCGCCATCACCTCTTCCCATAAGTACAGGACCTGGCAATCAAAAATACAGTTTCTCGCCGTCTCCAACTCCATCCCGCCATTTTCACCACCGCAGTCCAGTCATACATCTGCAGAAAACCTCCCTCTTCTGCATGAGTCATCTGGTCCTAGTCGAACGCCGCCTTCAGCATTTTCCTTGGACCGTAAACAAGCAGATGAAGCGGAGGATTCCAGAAGTTCGTGCCTGAAGGACTTGTAAGCTCTTCATCCTTTACTTTGCTAAGTAGTTGGTGGGGCATCAATTTTCAACACGATCAGGTCGGATCCATAGTAGGGACAAAATAGAGCGTTCATTCTTGCACATAGTGCTAGCTTCCTTTGTACCAGCGCCAGAGATAGGAAACGACTGCATCACCTTCATCTGTTCCTGGGACTTCAATAGCTAGAAGACCTTTGAATGGTAGGTTTTAACACTTGGATCGCCAACTACTCGGCTGTGTACACATTTTTTTAGTAGGAAGCCTACAGCTAACAGTCAAACCTAGCAATTCCGTTAACAGGACCAGTAGGGAATCAATTTCCTTCCAAATTTTCAGAGCAGGCAAGCGGAGCTCATATGGTTATTTCGCCGGTTGGCTATACCACCAGGGCATTAGGCCTGCTGTCTCTTGCTAGCAAGTACATAAAGACAAATACGAAGTTGAGTCGCACGTTCAAGACCTTAAAACTGACGAGCTTTTCTGAACACAGGTTGGAGTGGTTTGTCCGAAGATGCTGCAACTGCTACATTGATTCTTAAACGTCGAGGAATCATCAGCTACAGTAGCAATGGCGAGCGATTATTTGTAACAATTATTTTTGGACTCTTACTATTTCTCACGATCAATTAGATTCTTCTAACCTGTGACCTGACTCGTGTGTCAGAGAACGTAAACTTTACATGTTCATGTGTAACCGCCCATACGAACAAAACATCAAATTTGTTTTAGGAAATGCTCAAATTTGACCAAAAATATAGAGAGAATTGCAAGGGAAGATCTCAGTTGGTTGGTCCAGAAACCCTTTCCTCCAATCACTTTGACTTCCTAATGCCTGCATTCCGTCTCTTTGTTCGAAATAACTTGGCCCCCTTCGCAGAAAAAAGAAAAGAGGAAACCCTCTTTGTTCGAAATAACTTGGCCCCCTTCGCAGAAAAAAGAAAGGGGAAACCCAGCGTGCGGGTGTGCACGCAAAACTGGAAGCAAAGATTTCTTTTATTTAATTTTTACCTTTAACTGCCAACAGCGAAGATCATGAACATTCGTCTTACTAATCTAGCTTTTCCCTCACCATATATACTCCCCAAAACTAGCTTCTTTATGCAGAACTACGCCAAGAAGTTCCATCCTCACAAGTAGCACATTGAAAACCCATGCATCAATCCAAGAGTACCGAGATGCTCAAGCAACAGTAAATATCACCAAGAAACCAGCATCTCACTGTTGATTTGGCTGCCGCTGTTGTGAGAAATTGGGGTGATTCTGAGATGTGTTTGGTAGGGTCACCGTACCAGACTGCAGACCCTGAGCATTTGGTGCCATGTTACCAAATGCACCCTGGGAACCAGGCTGCTGCTGCTGCTGCTGCTGCAAAGGAATCATATTTGTTGCATTGGCCGCTCCCATATTATACACTGCAAAGTGAGAGAGGCCCATTATACATTATCACCATAAACCATGTTTGACACTTTGAATCCAATAAACATTCATTTGATCATGCAGCATCCTCTTCCTTATACAGTAAGTGAATTTCAAATGCCAAGTAACAGAGAAGAAAGTGGAAGTCTTAGATCGTACTTTGATCATTCAATATCTGGGAAGCATGACTCCTCTGGGAATTGGTTCCAGATAAGCCATACTGAAAAAGAAATTCCCAACAATAGAATAATTAGTGACAGAAATAAAAACACCAAATAAGAGTTCCGCCTTGAATATTACACCAAAACACCAAGTCTATCATGAGCTAACATTCACCAGTTAAGAAAATACATCTTGATCAAAGTATTGCATGTAATAATCATGTCAAGATACCAAAGTGTATGCAAGATATCAATTTATGAAGCTCAGTTATGAAGTTTCAGCACCAACTTCATCCAGAGTATGTATTCAGCACCATCATGACAGAAACAGGACTTTATATTGAACCAAAGGAACTTCCGACTTAACAAAAGAATCAGAGAAACTGCATTTGACCTCCCATAAGTGTGAGTTTACGACAATTACAGCCAAAATACTGGCTCCCCTAAGACTATCATTTTTGCAACAAACAGCCTTCATTATATTTATCCATCAATTTCAAATGAATCCAGGGAAAAAGGTGCAACAAGACTGTATAAAATTTTGTAAAACCACTGTCAACTATTCTAAAAACTTAAGTGATTAAATGAAGAAATGGTTTACTGTTTAATTAAATACATTAACCATCCTCCTTAAGCGTAAGCTGAACTTTAGCCTAAGACTAAAGCATGGAAATATATAATAGGTTAAGCATATAGAGGGTCGTAGCTCCTGCTTTGGTAACTCGTTAAAATATTATGAAAGCCAACTGTTCTAAAAGTTTAAGCTCAACATTTAATTAAGTCCTTAACGGGGATAAATAGGTGGTTAATTGCAATCCTTTTCTCATGGACCAACTGATAAAAATTTTATCCAGGAATTCAAAAGTTTTGTGAAACGTTACCTAACAAATTACACATCTTATGGGCATCTTCCTCAAACCATAATATTTGTCCTCCTACATCCATACACTTACACCTAGCAATCTCTTTTTCTTTTGCAGGATATATTCTTTGCAATGTACTTAAAATGTAATATTAGCTTTTCAGAAAGAGGTCTATAATTTAGACTGAAATGGAACTAAAATTTTCTATCAGGATGAAAAATTGTAGCTGAAATAAATATTCAGGGAGAGTTATTCACGTGGTATATCTGGTGACATTCCATCCCATGAATAAACATAGGAAACTCAAATTCCTCTCCTACTTGGAAGAAAGGGTAAAAAGTTCACCTGCATCCTTGGAAGAAGAGACTGCGACTGCATTGTAGTTGAAATATTTGGCATCTGAAATAAAATAAACAAGGTCAGTGTACTTTGTCAGCAAAAACAGAGTGAAGAACGGCCCATGGGTCGAAAGGCAAATGGAATGTCTGGACTGAGATAAGGAAAAACAAGTGAAAAGAAGATGGTCCACAAAACAGAAATCTATGCATCCAAATAAGAAGAGCCATGCACGCCTAATATCATGCTTGAACATTTAAATGTACTAAGCGAATATTCAACTGCCTGAGGCATAATAACTGCGTAAGTATAGCAAACAGTACTAAAAGTGTTCTTCAGTAATAACCACTGGTAAGCCAATGGAAAAGTCTGAGCCAGATTGGGAGTATAGCTGAACTAATTCTCATACAAATTTCTAGTTTTGGCCACCATATTCAAGATTAACTATCGTTTAAGGTTTTTCAAGGGAAAAAATTCCAGATGATGCACTTAATACTCTAATATGTCCACTGAAGCTCGTGAAAGAATCCTAAAATCATAAAGTTGTTTGTAGTGATACAGATGGAAAGACGACAAAAGAACCAAGGAAAGAGCGACATCTGACCATCTGGCTATTTGGTGCTGTCTGAGCAGCATTGAACAATGCAGTATTGGCAGTGCCAGAAAATTGGCTTAGATGACGATTCATCAGGTTTCCTTGATTGAGTTGGCTTTGACCAATTGTATGCTGCAAAGGGCCAGAAGGCAACTGCCTACCTTGAAATTGTTGGTGCCCCAGTGTCTGAGGATACTGCATCTGAGGTTGACCCTGAAACGGCCAAAAATATATGAGATTGAGGCAGCATAGAAGAGAACTCTGCTCCGGCATTAGCAGAAATGGACACAAGCTTCTCGAAGTTGGCTAGAGCTGCAATACGATTTTTGGAGGAGAAAGAAAAACATTCAACCCGTAGCACTTGCATGAGTGTCCATTTTGGATGTTGTTTAGTTTTACAAAAACTGCTCAGCAACAAGAAAAAGTGGGGATTGTTGCAGTGAGCTAGAAAATTTTGAGTAGACAGACAAGGCCTTTGACAATTTATAAGAGTTCTGCTTCAATTATGGAGGTACTTCCCCATTAGCATATCAAGGAATGACATCAATTTCGTACACACACATCAGCCTTTACTCCGAAAATTAACACTTGGTAAGATTAAACATGTTTGGTAACACTAACTAGTAATAATCTAAAAATTCACTTACGTCAAAGACCACTTGATGTGTAAAATTGGGAGAGGGAGAGGGGGCGTGGGGATTAAAATGTCAAGTACAAAGATGTCCCACGCTTCTTGTCTATGGGGTTCAAAGACATTTTAACTCATAGCTGCGTGGCCATTTTAACACTCCCTTAGCACTTTGCCTTTACCTATATCAAGCACAAAGATGCTGTTCTATACACGGGTTTCAACTAGAAATAATATGCATGAAGCAATACTCAATAAAAAGCTTCCAAAAGTCTATTTTATCTGGGCAAGAATCCATAAAATGACGGGATTTATATATGGATCCATGTTACTTAACATCAAATCCAAAGAACGAGGATATTATCCACTAAGACACAAACAAAGAGTATTTAGTCTGTTACCACCAAAGATCTGCTCCTAATCTTAGAAGTTCTTCCATGATTTCTTAGAATATACACATGTAATTATTATTTAATACAGAAGTAGAAAATGAACCATAAACTCTACCTTCCCCAGTACCTGACATGGTAGGCGTTGGCGTAATTGTTGTTGAGGCAAGAATAAGTTGCTGATGAGGTAATTGCATCATCTTCTGCCTTTGTTGTTGCTGCTGCTGCTGTGGTTGCTGGTTGTTGCGATTGTTGTTGGGAGATGGTGTATTCATATTTGTAGCCAGACCTAGGGGAATTGGCGTAGGCATTGGAGATGCAGAGGTGTTATCAAAAGAACTGGGCACCCGATCAAGCCAGGCAGATCTTCCAAGAAGTTGTGTCCCGGTGCCCTGCTCAATTTAGACGTCACACGAGAAGCCTCTAAGGATATAGGAGAAAGTCCAAAGACTTCAAAGGAAAGTTCAAGCTCAAGAATACATTGAACATTAAATCAAAACCACTATGTCCCACAAATCCGTAATGTGGAATCATTCTAAGACCAAGGGAATATAGGTAAGGGCGTCCCACTAAAGCATAACAGAGAAGAAGCAGAGATCTTTGCTACAATAGATTCTGCAGAAAATATAGAGCAATAACCATTTGAAATGAAAGAGCAAAGCGTATGGGCACAACCTGCAACAAGTTCCCTTCCCGCACCACTCATGTTGTTGCGATGATAGCAAGGAGTAGTCTTTTGGTAAAGTCCTGAAAAGAAGCTTCCAGATTTTGTTTAGAAGGAAGCTATACTACGATGCCATGGAAAAGAATGATAGTGACTTAAGAAACGGCCTTTTTTTTTCCAAATAAATAAAATAAAATCGCAAGAAAACAGCTAAATACTTCATGACAAGTAATAAATTTACCAGATGAGTCAGCATACTTTGCATTCCATCACCTACATGGAGCACGTCTGTGAGATTCATGGGAAGTTGTGCTGGTGTCATTGCCTCTGGTCTCCAGATATTCTTAGTCCTCATTTACAAATACCGGCTCTAATCAGTTGTTAGAAAGCACTCAAAGTAATGCAAGAGCTACCAAGACTTGACATCTTTTTACATTATGGAGAATGCAAAGCAAAACGCAGAGAGAATTGGAGAAGATAACACATCTGCCATTGCTATATGCATATGGCTTCCAATGTTATCATTTTGGTATCACAAGAACCAGAACCATGAAAAACATCCCACCTTCCAAATTTATGTGTTTTATGTGTTGATAAGCAACCTGTTGTTCCTAATAGCGGAGTTATTTCCCCATATGCCTATCTTTACCACAAATTTTGCATCATCTACTTCTCTATACAGTTCAAGAATATGCAAGTACTCAGTCCAAGTTCTATAATGAACCTTGAGTAGAGAAAGAGGTTTGGAGTAATCTGTTAACACCTTCACCATAATTTACAGCAGCTCTCAGAATACTTTCTTGTTCTTGAATTTTAGCAGCCTGAGCCTTGTCCAGGGTTGGAGCAATTGTTGGACCTTGGCGAGTACCAAAACCATAAGCTTTACGTGTGTCTGTCAGAACTTTTTTCGGCCACTTTCACATGCAGCAGCAATCATGTCAATTCTAGCCTGCAAATGAAAAGAGCGTGCATTTCATACTTAGTGCAAAAGAAGGTCATTCTGGAAGGCATGTGTATATCCACCTTTAGAGATTTCAAAACAGCATATTACAAGTTGACATCCATATCACTAAACTAAAAAAATTGGCACTCATATCAATCACTTCATATTTTAATGAGTCTAACAGATGACGGGCAGTTAGGAGACCAGTAACAAAGTAGTTGTTGATTTCCCAAGGCTTATTTATCTTTTTATGTGCTTTACTAGTCTTGAATGATTGATTAGGGTACCCCAGGGTTTGCTGCAGGCTGCATGACTAATCCCCCATGCGTATATATGAATATAGTTGAGGCAATATTGCTTATAAGAAGAATAAGGTCAAGACTGAAGACATAAGTTTGAGAAACATGCAGAGAAACCATCTGATAACCACCTTCAATTTCTCAATCTGTGAGGCAACAGGCAGGTTTTGCATCCCCTGCAGCAACTGCTCTCTCTTTGAGTTATCATCCGTCTCCATCTCAGGTAATAGCTTTGAGGACAACATTACAGGAAGAACTGTAATAGCAAAATTTCCAGGGTACTTCAGTCACAGACTAAGTGCTTATGCAACAAGTAGGATTTGGGTATGAAATCAGGCAACAGCTTGGACATTTGGTTTTCCATAGTTCTATCCGTTTAATCCAAAGAAATGTTATTCTCAGGGATATCCCCTCCATTTTCACAAGTTTCGGTGAGTTTTTTACACCATATAGGAAATTCTCCATTCAAATACGCTTGCGATGCTGTAGCATAAGCCTGCACGTTGTCACAATATGAGATAAAAATAAAAATAATTTGTTTTTTGAAAAAAGGAAGTGAAGTTGTGACTTTAACAGACTTAAAGAATTAAAAGGTAAAAGAATACAACAAAATAAAAAATGCGGGCCTGACTCAAGGTTTGGGATGGAGGAATGAGAGGCCCAAAAAAATTAGAAAAAATAAAGTAGAATGAAGAAACACCTGAAAATAAGTTAGAAAAAGGGGAAAAAATACCGGTGCCAGGCTAAGTTCAAAGCTGGCATATTTAGTATACCAAAAGAGCCCATAACCACTCTTAGCTATCCTTCACTTTTTGAAATGAAGTTAGATCGAATAATACATATAAAAAATATGTAGCAGTGATGATGAACCCATCATGCACAGAGATATGGCATCCACAGGATAGGTTGACCAGGCGCAAGCGCTTTACTGTAGAGTAAAATTGTTTCATAGCTATAGAACACATTTGCTTAGCAGAAAGAAACAGGATGTCACACCATATATTGAGATGTTTCTGCAGAATCTGGAACTATTGAAAATCATTAACAGTGTATTCAGGCGTGCCTAGGAATGATGAGAATATCATTTCAACTCCAAGTTGTCAGACACTTTAACAGATATCAGCAACTTAAGGGCCAACAGAAACAGAAAGACTACTTATCCCCAGTTGATGAATTGCTCTCCTCAAACTCAGAACACCAAGACAATGTGAAGGAGATATCTACGTACTTGTAGAATTCTCTGCATTGACATTCTTTGGGTGTACAACAAAAGCCTTGGAAACCTTCCTAATCTCCTCCACGATGTTGAAAAGCCCAAGATTAACCATAGAGTACTGCCCCAAAATATCTTGCCTGGTAAACAACACAAAGATTTGAATACAACTCGAGAAAGGAAATAGAAATTGCACATTTAGCCGGACAATAGATCATGTTTTGGTATTTGCCACCAAGGTGATTACAAAATTCAACCAAACCCAGGTATGAAATGAATGCGACAACGTGACTGGAAGAAAATGGAGGTTAAACCAGAATTACACAAAGAGTCAAATCACGGATGTCCAATAACAATGCCAATGACCGCCCTAATCCATATTCTAACTGAGTAAGAATCCGTGTTTCCAGTGCAAGCCGATCGAATATAAAAGCAATCAAATTGGAGGTCCATATTCGAAACCGCCTTAGATGTCCAAGAACTAGCTGACCGAGAAATAAAAGGAATGGGAACAAAAACCGAACACGAACAACACCGAGAGAGAGAGAGAGACCATTTAGGAGTGGCATTGGTGCGGGCATAAGCGTCGAAGTCTTCGAGGATGCGGGAGATGGCTTTGGAGAGGCTCATGGCCCTAATCTTGACATAATCGAGGTGCAGCTGCTGCTGCACGGCCGCGTTGAGCCTCTCTGCGGCGGCCATCGGGGGCTGCTGGGGTTGAGGTTGCGGCTGAGACTGGTTCGGGATTGCCCCTTCCATGGCTGCCATCATTCCAGCTGCTGCTCCTCTCTCTCAGTTGCTGCTGCTTTTCAACGCCGCCATCGGCACTGCACAAGAAGCTGTGTACATTTGCGATTGCGCCCTTTTTCATTCCGCGAGGAATGAATCGGCGGAGGTCAACTTCTTTTTCTTTTTTACAGAAGATGTGTTTTCTTCTTTTATTTTAGATCAAATTAATATTCTTCTGATAAATTTATTCAAAATTAATATTATAATGAAGAAAAACCACCAAATTGGTACATCCACAATCAATTTACCCCAAATTAATTTTTTAACCATTAAAAACCTGTAAGTAGTATAGCTATGACAAATGCGTCCTCCATTAGTTTAGGTTAATATTACAAAAAATCTCAATTAAGTTAAAAATCCCAAACTGCTGCATCCGTCAATTATCACGTATCGTCTAACTCAGTAATTTGATGATAAAATTTATCACGAGTGTACTAATTTACGATTTTTATTGGTCAAAAAATTAATTTAGGAATAAATTTATTACAATGTACCAATTTGAGATTCTTATTAACCATTTTTTATTTATATACGATAGCTGACTATCTAATAAAATCATTTTCTTTATTTTTATTTTTTTGAAAAATATGGCTAATAAGAACTTGACATGATTTTTTTTTTGCATGAGAACGCCTCAAGTGTCAATATTTATGTACGGCACTCACTTTGGTAATAATATTTTTTTTATCACTTAAGTGCCAAATTAGAAAAAAAAAACTATCACCTTAGTGCCAACTGCGAGAAATTTCAACAATCTCACCGAAGTTAGAACTTAAATAAACATTTTGCAAAAAAATTTGATATTTAAGTGATCAAAAAAATGATCACTATAGTACCATATCAGAGGAAAAAATAATTAATTTAGTACCAACAGCAAGAAATTTCGGCGACCTCACCAGAGTTAGCCCTTAAATAATCGTTTTAAAAAAAATAATAGTACTTAAGTGATCCAAAAAATATGTTTGCACCAAAGTAAGCGCTGTATATAAATATTAGCACTTGATGTGTCTTTTTACCTTTCTTTTTGGTAGAAAACCAAGTTTGCCCAAAAGGATGAAATATTAAAAGTAAAGGCTAAATGAATTATTAAAAGTAAAGGCTAAAATAGTGAATTTAAATAATGAAGTGGTGATGAAGCCATTTTGTGGTTTTTTTTTTTAATTATGTAGTTTCTCGACATTCACACTTTCCCTATCGAGTGAGTAAACACATGCTAAACAATCTAATTATTCGACATTTATTCACAAGCTAAAAATGCACTTATGCATGTAGTCCAAAAGAGCTATCTTGAAAGTCAATGATCAATCTCGAGTTCTTCATAATATATCGAAACCCCTTTCAAATGTTGAAAAGGTTCAAGCGGTTAAAGGACAAGAAATGTGATCTCATATCATGCCAGATAATTGATTAAAGAATAAAATCATGAAGATATTCAATTTTGGGGTCACAAATCCTAAATTGGCATCACCGAAGAGACAATCACACTTAACGGTTAATGCCCGATGTCGGCGGAACTCTTTTGTCTTGAAATATCATGTGTGTTTGTTTTTTCAATAATTAGCATATTGAGGTCAAAGGTTGAAATGGCCCAATGCGGCGAAGAGGTGGCTCGATGTGGCAGAGAGGCGGTGGTTATGGGAAAAACCTAATTTTCTCATGTTTGCTTTTTTGAAAAATCATATCTTGATCTATTCCACCCTCCCTTAAGATCTTTTTTGTCCTGGCTATATCCCAATATATCTCTATTTATCCTATCTTGAATAGTTACTAATCCTATCATGGCTTATATCTTAATGATCATACGCAGCCTTATAGTTAGGGATTAATTTTTTATCCTCTTATCGGAATGAAAAGTATGCAATTAGTGATATTCCTTTTATGATGAATTTCTGGCCAAATAATAAGACCTGACCTTTCAAAACAATGAAATATGACCTTTTAATTAAAAAAAATTTCGTGCATGGTTCAAATTGTCAAGACAAGGATTATTACAAGTACAAAACTTGTCTAATTGACTTAAGAGACATCGAGCCAACAATCTCTTCGCCTACAATAAGGGGACACTAGAGTTCGGACAGCATCTTCTATAAGCAAATTTTACTTGGGATGATTGTGTTGGCCTTTGTGTAGTAGTCCATAGAAATAATGACTATCTGCATACTTCCGGAACACCGCTCAACCTCTTATGAAGCGGCTATAATGCGAAAGCAGAGCACTTATGTTTCGAATTACGTGGAGGCCCTCCCGCCTGCCTGTATTTGCTTCTTCTTCTCTTCTTTTTTCCTTTTTTCACTTTTAGTTATTTTTTAAATTTTTTACAAACAGAAAAAGGAAAAAAAATATAGTAAATAACGAAAATGCCCTTACCAACCGGTGAGTCAGACCCCTTTTTTTAGACTGATAAGGTCACTTCATGATCTTATTTGAAACAATATTTACTTCTTGACCTTATTTGAAATAAGTTCAACTTTAGGTTCTTATTTGAGAAAATAAAGCCACTTTTGGCCCTTTTTTTTGAAATCTTCCCTATTGCTCCTCGTAAATTTCATCTTCACTACTTTTGCTCCTTATTGGGTTGATTTTCATAGAATATTTGCGATCACCATATGGTTTGTACAATGTACATGGAGAAAATATTTAAAAAGTCCTAAACTTATTGCATTGGTATCAATTCAGTCTTAAACCTTTTATTGGTGCTACTTTAGTTTTAAACATTTTACATTTGTGTTAATTGAGCCCATTCGATTAATTTTGAAAGGAAATTACTAACACGGATGCCGACCCTCACACGTGGCACGATCGACACTGTGTGGACTTTTTTTTTATATAATTTTTTCCTTTCTTTTCTCTTCTATTTTCCAATGGTCAGGATGGCTAGCCTTGCTTGGGCGAAGCCGAGCCCTAGTGAGGCCGACCCTCAGCCAAGCTAGGGCGGCATCATCAAGTTTCGCTTGGGCAAGGACAAGGCCCAGCAAGGCCGTCCTCACCTAGCCGATGACGTCCTCACCTGATCAAGGCAACGACAAGGCCTCGCCATCGTGCCTCTAGCCGTAGTCAACACCAATCCCTTGTCCACTACAGCCATCAATGTGTCCCTCCATCTCTCTCTTTCACAGTTTGTGAAGGTCGCATGGGTTGGCGGGCGGCGGCGGCAATGGAGGCCACATGGGTCGACTTTGCAAATATGGCGAGGCTCATCGTCGGGCAGGTGAGGCCAACCCTCTTGGTGTGTGGCTGGTCAGTGGTTCCAGCAATAAAGAAAAGGGAAAGAAAAAGAAAGGAAAAATAGAAAAAAATTATTAAAAAATATCTACATTAGCTTTGATCATGCCAAGTGAGACGACTGACGTCCACACCAACAATTTCTTATCAAAATTGACCGAATAAATTCAATTAGCACAAACGCAAAAGATTTTAGACTAAATTTATACCAATAAAAGGTTTAAGATTGAATTAGCACCAATACAGTAGGTTTATGATTTTTTTTTTACACTTCTCACATATACACATTGTGCCTTTATTCTCTTGACCATAATGGATATTTATGTCGACTCCGAGTGTGTAGATAAATAAATACAAACTGATATTGCTTTTCTTCCACGTACTCTTAACACGGTTGTACAGTTCAGTTTAAGAACCCGAATTCTGAAACTCTCTCTTAGGGTAATTTTTCTCGGAAAAAAATATAAAAAAAATCCTAAACCCATTACATTTATATCAATTCACTCCTAAACCTATCAATTATCTCAATTTAGTTTTAAACATTTTATATTTGTGTCAATTCAGTTCATCTGACCAATTTTGATAGAAAATTACTAATATGGACACTGGCCAATGCTAACGTGAATATTTTTTATTTCTAATTATATTTTAATAATGTTTTGAATTTTTTAAATTTGTTCTTCTCTTTTTAATTTATAGTTTTTTCTTTTATTTTGGCCAGCAAGGTGACCTCACCCAAGGCCTTTGCACTCTCTCTCAAGGCCAGCAAGGCCTTTTTGGCCCCGCCGGCCACAGGCGAGACAACCCTCGCCAGCCAAAATGGAAGAAAAAATAATAAAAAATTTTACAAAAGTGTCAACGTCAGCACCGACTATACCGCATAGGATGGGTAGTGTCCATATTGGCGATTTCTAATAAAAATTGATCGGACAAATACAAAAGGTTCAGAACTAAATCAATCTAATTGATATGTTATACGTCTGAATTGGAATCAATATAATCGATTTCTCATCGGAGCTTGTTAATTTGACCAAATTAATGAAGTGTCGAAGTAAGTTGAATTCATGCATGTTGATGATGGCTTTACTCGCTTTAAGTCCTTAATACGATCTCGTCGCACCTCGTGGAAGTCATTCTCTAACGCCGATGACGCCTTGCCGTCCGTGTCGGCCGTAATCAATTACTTTGTCTTTGCACTACATTTATCATTAGTTGATCAAGAAACCCACAAATTACGCATTGGAAAGAGAGAAGATTAGTAGATTGCATAATATCCGGAAACGTTACGAATTTCATTAAATCTATATAACTTAGCAAGTAAGTGATGTCGATTGAACGGTGGTAAGTAAAAAGTCCTTTTGTTGACCTCCTAAGGGGGGGGGAGGTACTCTTTCCCGCTGTGAATTGGTACGTCGTAACGTAAAATTTCCGAGCCATTGAGAAGCAAAGTCGGGACAAACCGCATTAACTGATAAGAAGACATGGGTAATTAAGGAGGTGCCTGGTGGGTTTGGTTTCGCTTGCATTTGCCATCTCCATGGATGACTCCCCTTGGTGGGCAGCTATAAATTATTGCAGAGGCAACATCGTGCTGATCTGTTCTTTACGAACTGCAAAACACCAAGACCAGAGCAAACTTAACGAGATGGCGGCTTGGCCTGAGTACCATCATCGGTCATCAACGATGCTCAGGTGTCTTGCATTGACGAGAGTTCTTTTGTTTGTCATCGCCGGTGGTGGCGGCCTCCAAGGATGGGATGCCAGTGCTCATGCCACATTCTACGGCGACATCCATGGCAACGACACCATGAGTAAGCTATATTAACTAAGAGAAAATTACCAAAAAAGTCCACTAATTCAATTCTAAACTCTTTTTTTTTGTGCGCAAATTTATTCCTAAACCTTCTTTGCATTTGCGTTAATTCAGTCCATCTAACACTTGGACTTTTTCAATAATTTCTAAATGATTTTTTGTGATCTTCTTCGATCTAAGCAAAGCAAGGCCATTGGCGCCTTTGCCCAGTACCGGTGAGGGTGTGTCCAGCCCCACCTGTAGCAATCCTTATGGTTTTGAGGAAAATAAATTGAAGAAAAGAAAAAGAAAAAATCAATTCAAAGTTTAAAAATTATTATAATATTATTACAAAAGTCCACATCGGCGCGGCGCGGCTTGCCAAAATGGACTAAATTGGCATAAATAGAAAAGATTTATGACTAATTTCACACCATTATAATATATTTATGATTTTTTAGGCAATTTTCCCACATTAACCACAGAAATTCTTCTCTCTCGCTCTCTCGCTTGTCGTGACATATATTTCGTTCTTGTTGGCTTTGCCCAAAGTGGGAGCTTGTGGGTATGGAAACCTGTTCGAGCAAGGGTATGGACTGAAGACGACGGCCCTAAGCACGGTCCTCTTCCGCGACGGAGCGACTTGCGGAGCCTGCTATGCGATAATGTGCATCAATTCCCCCTGGTGCTTACCCGACCGGCCCGTCATCCGAGTCACCGCCACCAACTTTTGCCCGCCCAACTACACCAAGCCGACCGAGGTTTGGTGCAACCCGCCCCAGAAGCATTTCGACCTCTCCATGCCCATGTTCCTCAAGATTGCGCGATACCGGGCGGGATCGTGCCCGTGGCCTTTCGCCGAGTGAAGTGTGATCCGAAGCGAGGAGGTATGCATGCGGTTAGTCCTCTCTCTCTTGGTGGTAAGTAAGTAAACACAGGCATTATGAGTGAGAGCGCACATGAACAGGGATTAGGTTCGAGATGAAAGGGAACGAGTGGTGGCTGCTGGTGCTGGTGTACAATGTTGCGGGAGACGGGCAAGTGGCGGACGTGAAGATCAAGGGGACGAGGACGGGTTGGGTTGGGATGACTCGAAATTGGGGTCAGAACTGGCAAACCTGGGTCGTCCTCAGGGGCCAGGCCTTGTCATTCCGGGTCACCACCAGCGACGGGAAGGTGATCCAGTCCGACGGAGTGGCACCGCCTGATTGGAAGCTTGGCCGGACTTACGAGGGCAGAAATTTCCCCGCTTCTTAGTCCTACTCCAAGTTTGGAAAATACTGCCTTCCAAATAATTCGTGATGATTACCCTTACCAAAAAAAAAAATAATTCGTGATGATTTTTCTTTTGATTTGATCAGTGTCCTTTTTTGTTTTTATATTTGTTTTTTGAGTCGGATTCTTATTAAAAAAGTGCTTATGAAAACTGGTTAAACATCCATAAATTCTCATGACACCGATCACAGGCGGCTATCGAAAACTACTTCGTCTGGCGGAAAACATTCCCTTCATTTTCGACTTTGATTAGTTTAGAAAAATGAGTCCACGAAAAACGTTTAGCTAGTCTACGGAAAATCTGTTCTTTAAATTTATTTAAATGATTTCGCTTTACAAACTTGCAAATTGTTTTTTAAGATACGACTATATAGGAGCGATTGGAATAGAAACTCAATGCTTCGAGACGAAAAAAACGCTAATTTCTAGACAGCGCTCAAACCTGAGTCCATCGAGGCCCGAGATCCCGACACTCGAGCTATCTTGGTACTCAAGCTCCAATCCCTAACACTCGAGTCTAGGTCCACAAAGGCCATGCCCAAGTTTATCGAGGCTGGACTCGAGACTCTAGTGCTCGTACCAATTTTCTGGGTATCCACACGTAAAGTTAATAACATCGAAATGGTAGATATTTATTTCGGTTGTGTTTGGTCCTCTGGATTTTTAGTCAGGACAAGACTAGATAGGATAGGATAAGATAGGATAAAAAAAAAATCTAAGTATTTTATTATATCTTATTTACTGTTTGGTGAACTACGAATTTAAAGTCAGATAAGTAAAGTAATGAGCAGCTAAGATCAACTTTATTTTGCCGAAACATGCTTTTAAAAATTATTTAATGATGAGTTTTGATGAATGAGTTTATTGTTGAATAGGAGTTTGTGCATCTGAACTAGAGCACAACAACGACGGAGTAGAACCGCATAGAATCGAGGCCCTTAATTTGGAGTTAAATCTTTAAGAATGGTCTGTTGGCCTTACTTGTTGTCTTGTCAAGCTGAATAATCTAATTATTCAATCTCTTTTTCCAAGTCAAAGATGCACTAATGTAGGTCGTCTAAGAGAGCCTTTCGAAAATGTTGAGAATCATTTTTAAAAGCGATAATCACCCTCATATCATGTCTAGATCCCTTTCGAATGTTGAAAGAATACAAAACGGTTAAAAAACATAACGAGGGACGTAATCTCATATCACACCAAGCCATCAATAAATAAATAAATAAATAAAACAGCCACACTTGATGGTCGCGGTTGAGATATCTAACTTTGCTGTCGGAGGCCCCAGCTTAGTATCGTTGGAGAAGCGGCCACACTTGATGGTCGCAGCTGCCGAAGAGGTGGTCCGGCGCGCCAAAGAGGGGGCCCAACATAGAAGAGAGGCGGTGATTGTGGGAGAAACTCAATTCTCCTTGTGTCTGCCTCATTTGAAAAATTCTACCCTAATCTATCTCAATTTTTTTTTTTGTGTATATATAATATATATATATATATATATATATATAATATATCCGGCTATATTTTCTGTATCCCCGCTTAACCGGGTGACCAAACGGAAATAAAGGAAAATATTTTTCCACATTTCAATCAAGCACCTTGTGTTGGGCTGCACTTGCAAATTTGCAATTGCAACTCATCCTCATCGCTCCTTCTTCTTCTTCTTCTGCTGCTGCTGCTGCTGCTGCTGTTTCCTTCGCTAGACACAGCGTGAAAACACGTTAGTGTTGTAGAGAGAGAGTGTGCGCGCGCGCGCGCGTGAAAATACAAGGAAGCAGGAGCAGCTTTCAACCTCGTGAAATTAAAACACACTTGTATTTGTATCGGATCTGGCCGCTCTCTCTCTAGTCTCTACCGCCGGTGCCTTTCTCGTTTCTCGATCTGGTCTCCACTCGATCGTTTTCTCTCTCTCTCTGTCTCTCGATCGAGTCTTCCCCTGTCGCCGTCTCGTCTCGGCTTCCCCTTTGTTGGTCGGCCGTCAATCGGCCCACCCTTAGGTACTCTCTCTCTCTATCTCGATTTCCTTTTCGAATGCTTTGATTTCTGCAGTCTGCGATATCAATTTCTCCTTTTTCGATGTCGTCGGCAGTTGCCATGGCCAATTGATGATGGCTGCGACTGATCATACCCGCCATCATAGTAAGGGTTGGGGTGAAGTAACAGAAGCGACCAATTAAGAATTCTCGTTATATTCTAGTGAATAGGATCGTGCTTTTATAATTCGATACAGCAATTAAAAATACTTTAACCCCAACACTTCAATACACCGGTGCATTATGGAATGTCGGATGGAAAACAGAGGGAAAACGAGCCGCAGAGACTCTGAAACTCCCTAGTGTTCTCATTAAGGATTCTTTAGCCTGCATAAATTGGAACAATTCTTGCTCCTTTATATTTGTGGCAGGCACCGAAGTTCCTCACCTGAGTTGGATATGGCTGGTGCCACCTGAATGGGAGGTGGGGGGCGGATGTGCGATGGTTGGAGTTGCCGCTCGTGACATGTCCCCAGTGGTCGATCCGTTCCCCTGCGGATCACAGCCTTACTCCCCGGTCCCTAATGACGGAAATCAGGAAAGAACAGGTTGATTGGATCGGAACAGGCTTGGGAGATGTGAGTAATCCCTGCTTCTTTTAAGCCTCGCATCCCCTGCTTGGAGATTAGAAAGATCCACGGACGGCTTAATCATAGTGTAGGTAGGATGTTTGTTTTTGTAAGCAGAGAAGCCGCTATCTCCTCCTTTTTTGTTCGGGAAGGTGGTGGCCGGGTGTGAGCTTTTATCATCTGATTTTTGTTCAGTAAACAATATATTTATTTCTGAAATCTTGCGTAATACGAGAATAAATTTTGTCATCCAAGGCCTAAGCAATAAGTATACATTCCGTGACCATGATGCAGAGCACGTGAAAACTGAGCCCAGCAGGAGGAGGTGGAAGACAAAAAACTTTGGAAAGCAATTCTTCTCTTCTCATCATAATCATCATCTGCGGGGCGAACGGGTGCGAATGCAATGTAGCTTTCGGGCTCTAGACCATAGAGTGGCAGTAGATTCAGTTCAAGCTGCACATAATCACACGCTAGATCCCCAGCTCAATCGCAAGAGGGGGAGGCTGTGGGAAAGCATAAATCTGCCAAATTGGTGTTTGATGCGTCCCTTCTTTTGGGTGCGCCTTGTTTAGGACTATTTCTGGGCTGCTGCTCCACGTTTCACTTCTCCTTATTCTTCTTCTTCTCTTTCCTCCAATTGGGCCACTGACGCATCTCCCTCCAAAATACCCGTGTCCAGTAATGCTGATCGTAGCTCCCTCAAGGTATCATTCTTGCATAGTCTTTTTTGAGTAGTCTTTTACTGGGGAAGACCAGCTCACGAGGATATCTGGTCCTCGATTTTGATTGGCTTTGCAAATGCTGAGAGGAGAATGCACATTCGGGATTAACTTGAGTAGTGCTTCTGTTGGACCTGTACAATTAAAGGCAAGAGGATTATGTTGTCTATAGGGACACCTGCGGAAATGAGATGCTCCTGGGAGAGTCTTGGCTGCAACTTTTGCGGATTTACCTGGACCGGAGCTGAAATGGGAGAAGATGGCTCCTGCACCAGTGCCTCTTAGATGGGGCAGCAGTTCAGATAAAGAATCTTCTTTTTGTGTTGGCCGATATGGCACTATTGATTATGTAGAACACGCCAACCTCCTTGATTTGATATGTGTTATCTGGATTAGGAAGCAAGCTATCAACTTAATGTCTATATCATTCCCTTACCATGTTAACTTGGCAGCTTTGCTGCCTCTCCTTGGGAACTTTTCTATGCTTGTTGGTTTGTGTATTCTAATGATGCATTGCGGTGATCCTTGCATCAAATGCAGTTAGAAGTTCTGTTATCTGTGTTAACATTTGAAATAGAACTATGCCAAACGAAAAGCAAGAAAATTTTCCTTTTTTTCTGGGTACATAAGGAGGGCTCAGTCAGCTAAATCCCAAATATATTGCCATGGAAGCATGATCAAAGATTCGTTTAATGCTAGAAATGCCGTTTAGGCCAGCCTCCTTGCTATGTTGTCTAGTGTCATGAATTGCTATATCAAGAACATGCAAACATCGCGCGATTATGTAGTACTAAAGTACTTGGATCAGCGTGATCACTTCACTAATTTGTGAGCCATGTAAGTTGATTTCTGAGGCAAATGAGCTATGTTTGGAGTTAAACTGGTGAGACTTGAGTTTATGTCTGATCACCTTGAGTTGGATACCTTCTTTCCCCTGTTAATTGTAGTGCTCTCATAGTTCTGGGTATTCTTGCAGCTATGTTGCATTTTCATTTAGGAGACAAATTCTAACCAGAAGTCTAAAATTGGTGTGTTTTGCATTGTATGGGACGGTCTCTGAGCCCAGAGGTTCTGACACTAACTCTTTTGCTTTATTTTGGCCGGCCGAACAGGTGCATTCTCATGTTGACATATACAACTTTTCAGATAATACTTGGGGAGGAAGATTTGACATGCCAAAAGAAATGGCTCATTCACATTTGGGAATGGTGACGGATGGGAGATATATATACGTGGTCACAGGACAATATGGTCCACAGTGTCGTGGACCTACAGCACATAATTTCGTGTTAGATACCGAGACCAAGCAGTGGGATGACTTGCCCCCTTTACCAATTCCTAGGTACATTATTTGTTCTCTGAATCTTAAGTTTATGCCTTCTAGAGAAGCTTGTTATCGTCATGCTCTTGTTTTTTGGGCTAATTTCTGAAAGAGTGTTTCAATAATTCTTAATCAGCATGATGCGCTTTCACGAATTATACTGAATATTTGAGATCCGATACTGTTTGTTCTATTTTTTACCCCTAAATTATTTCCTTACCGCACTTAACAATTTTTTCTTTGTACTTCTGTTGAAATCAGTGCAAATTGTTCTTGCCCTTCCTTTAAGGACGTTTTTAAATTTGTAAATTTTAGATATGCACCCGCAACCCAACTTTGGAAAGGTAGACTTCATGTGATGGGAGGCAGCAAAGAGAATAGGCATACGCCTGCAGTTGAGCACTGGAGTCTTGCAGTGAAAGATGGAAAAGCATTGGAGAAGGAATGGAGGAATGAAATACCAATTCCCCGTGGAGGACCTCATAGGTTCATTTCCCTCTTTTTTGGAGATATCCTTTCCTAATTTATTTCCGTGCATGGTTATCCATTGTTATAGTTGTTTCCGCGGCTCTTATGGATTGCGAAAATTTTATATATCTTGAGTAACAATCTTGTAAAACAAGAACCCTCGATCGATGTAGGCCTAAAATCACTCTCATAAATGCGGAGGCAACTTAATATTTTTCCCTTAAATATTTGACAAATGAATGGTTTCAGGATAAAAATATTGACTACTTGGAAACACGAAACCGAAGATTACTTGGAGGACACTTATCCCATGCAATCTGTTAGAGGCATTTCTGTTTCCAAATATCCATTGGATTTTCACATAAGCATCATTGCCTTTTCCAAAATGTCGACATTTAATCATTGTTATGCTGTTTCACCTTGAAATTATATCCATGCAGGGCCTGCATTGTGGTTGATGGCCGATTGATGGTTTTGGGTGGTCAAGAAGGTGATTTCATGGCAAAACCTGGATCACCTATTTTCAAATGCTCCCGTAGAAATGAGGTAGCTTGATTAGCGTCCCTCTCAAAATTTCTTTAGATGACAGGAAAACTTCTCACTGACCTGGTCGACGACGTTGGATACTTGTTATATAGCTTAATGTTTATTTGCAGTTTTCTCAGTTCATCTGCTCATGCGTCTTATATAACATACTATTTTTGTTTTTTGTGTTCTGCGGGGACAGCCTAGCTATAGCATTTATTTGATAAATTTAGCTTTTGCTTCACCAAGGAAATGCTTTGTTCGCTCTGTCAGGTTGTTTATGGCGATGTTTACATGCTAGATGATGAGAAGAAGTGGAAAGTATTGCCTTCGATGCTAAAGCCAAACTCCCACATCGAGTTTGCTTGGGCTCATGTTAATAATTCTATTATCATTGCTGGAGGCACAACGGAGAAGCATCCAGTGACAAAGAAGATGGTGCTTAATGGGGAAGTGGTCTTGTTTAATTTAGATACACTGGTACTAACTCCTTTCTTCATAATAGTTGGAAAGAAGACATGCCCGTAATGATGTCTACACTTGCCTAGGAACGTAGATGGATAGATAAAATATTTAACCATGTGTGTCATCGTATCCACCGTTACTACACTGATCATGGTGAGCAGCTCCACCTAATTAATCATTTTTTTCCACATCGCTTGTATGGTTCTTTGCTTATTCTCCTTGGATGCCGTTGGTCCATTGTTATCAGGTCACTTCAACACTTTTCAAGTTATTCTGCAGCACATTCGTGCTATTTCCTGTGTCTTGGAGCCAATTGATTCTCTTTGTCCCTTATCATGCACTGGAAGTATAGTTCTTGCATTGGTTACAATTCTGCATGATTAACTTGTCAAATTTAAAGCATAAACATGTTTTGCGAGGTTTCTCCTTTGACATCCTGTGAAGCTTGGTTTTTTGTCAAATCTAAATTATAAACACGTGTTGCAAAAGTCTCTCTTTTGACATCCTGTGAAGCTTGGTTTTTGAGTTCTTTACAAGATGGTAGTACCTTTTCAGGTCAAAGATCTTCATTCTCATTCTCCTCTTGGGTTCTTTTATGTCCTTTTTCTGGTCATGTCACTGTCTTTACTGAAGTACACAAGTATTTTCAGCACCTGTCTTCCTGTTCCCCATCCTACTCATCAAAGAACTAATCTGTTCAGAATAGATGTTTTCTCCTAGGTCAATACAACAAATAAACTGGTTTTGATTGCTGTAGCTAATGGATAGATCCTTGATGCTTTCATATCATTCAGAAGAGCTCGCTTTATTCTATGCACTTCGCTAATCGTAACTTCTGCCGTTTACTTCTGTCAAATCCGAAATGTTGCAGAAGTGGTCTGTGATTGGCAAACTCCCTTATCGTGTGAAGACTACACTTGTTGGGTTCTGGGATGGGTGGTTTTACTTCACATCTGGACAGCGAGACAAAGGACCGGCTGATCCAGCACCAAAGAAGGTCATCGGAGAGATGTGGAGAACAAAACTAAGATTGTAAATTTTTTGTTTCTAACCGATTCTTTTATTGGGCATTCTGGATGCAATATTTTGGCTATGATGTGTTATGCCTAGTTCAGTGGGAACAAGGGAAGGGAATGGAGTGTCCCCTAACCATGTATAGAAATGCAGGCTTTATGTGACGAAAACTGTAACTGTCGAAGTTCTATAGGGTTATTACTCCATTGATTCTTGAGGAACCACTCTGGGATGAACTTCTCCGCGGTGGAATTGTCTATTGGAGTTTGATGTGTTAGGCGCGGCATATTGTCTCTTTGACAGTGTCCTTATAACAAATGCCAAGAGCTCTAAAAAGCATGGCCCCAAAGAGAGGAGAGAGTTCAAGCTCGCCAATAAATGCAAGTGCAAGTCGATGCTCGCCCTATAATCACCAATATCCAAGGACCTATGGTCAGGAATAAGCCATTTAAAGACTTGACCATTCTTTCAATGCTGTATGGTATTGCAAACAAGTCGACCCCGTCAATAGAAGTAGATTCATGTCTAATTCCTTTAATTAGATGCATGGATGTCATTTAATCATAGAGTCGGTGGTACATACAGGACCAGGTAACTCACTAAGACAAACGATAAACTGTACCTATCCAAGTGGTCGTCAGAGCTGAAGCATTAGCTCTGCCAGGAAGAGCTCCCCATCAAACCTGAGGCCGAATGACTCCGCAGGCTGAATCAAGCCATCTACCATCCCCCCGTATATATACAGGTATCTTCCAGAATGATCAGCACAAGCTCGATGAAATGATCTACCATTGGGTTTGTAACCTTTGGAGTTCAATTTTTTCCACGAATTTGCTTGAATGGGCTGGAATCCGAGGGATGGAATTGCTTTAACGTCCAACACCCAAAAGTCATCTTTTCGGTGTCTGTATGAATCCTCACCCCCATGAATTAGCAGGCGACCTCCTAAGACAAGGTTAGCCGAGTGGCCGACTCTTGGAAGGCAGACGCCTTCAGGTATATCACTTAACTCGTAGAACAACTGCACCCACGTCCCATTGCCCTCAGACAAATCCAAGAGCCACACGTCATTAAGCACCTCGTAGCCCAATCCTCTCCCTCCAAATAACACTGTTTGATTTCCCCCGATGCAAGTCAGTGAATGTCCTGAACGAGCAGGAGGTGATGGGTGAGTCACAACCTCATGCCATCTTCCTAAACAGAAGTTTTCAGACATTTCCAATACCCAAGTGTCTCCTAATCGAAGGCCATACAACCCTATTCCTCCATGGACAACCATCTTCCGGTTATCAATGCAACATGCAGCATGTGCTCCACGGGCAGGTGGTACAATTGAACCCACATCAAGTAGCCTCCACAATAACGTGATGCCCAGAGTCTCATGCCCTGTGACTTGCCCTACCCAAGTATCATTTTGGCGGTTCCCATGGTCATTGATTCCTCCAAACAGAACGAGGAAATTGCCTATCACCACACACGTATGCCCAAATCTTCCACTTGGAGAGCCTGAATTAACCCTCTGCCATTCGAACCTCCTCCTAAAATCGTTTCCAATATATGCAACCCAAGTGTCATCGAGATGACGTCCTGGCATGATAAAAAAGGAAAAAGGGCATTAGATAAAGAGATCAAAATTCAACAGTGAAAACATACATTTGCCAGAGGCTCCTGGCACTCTATTCCACAATGACCACAAAAGTTGTACTCTGTTATTGTATGCCAATGATCCACTTTCTTAAGCCAGCCATAACAGATGCTCAGCTTCAAGAACACTTCGATGTATGAATTTACCCTCCCTTTTTAGGAAATAAATTATAACGAGACCATTTTTCAGTTTTTCAAAGAATTCATTTGGGATAAATGTATCCTGAATAAGTCTTTCAAAGCATGATGCATGAGCACATCTTTCGAGAATCAAGTTGATAATAAAGCTAGGATAATTGATCACACCAGCAACCAGACCACAGACTAAACACCAAAAGCAATAACGCAGAGAACTACATAGGTGAAGCGATACGACGATCAACAACATCAACATCACCTTTATCCCAAACTAGTTGGGGTCGGCGGTCGATGTGAACCCAAAGTGAAAAGCTTAAAATATACTAAAAAGCAAAAATTGGGTACCAAAAGAAAATAATAATAATAGTAATAATGACAATAAATAAAGAATAAAAATATAAATAAGAAAATAAAATATAAATAAAATATACATCTAAATCTAAATGGACTAAACAAAACAGGGCACTCGGAACATAAAGAACTCTCCCCCTTCTATAATACGGATAGCTTTCCTCCCTCCGTCCCTAAGATAGATTGTTACCCAATCTATTTCCCACTCCATTAAATCTGTTTTTACTACCTCCCCCAAGTAGTTGCGCCGACCTCGCCTTTCTTTCCTATCGTGTGCTCGATAACACACTTCTGTTCTTACGTAGCATCTAGGGGTCTACGGAGGATATGTCCAAACCATCTCAATCTATGTTTCTCTCATCTTCTCTGCACCAGGTTCTATTCCAACTTTTCTCGAATTCGTCATTTCTTTTTCTTATCCATCCTTGTAATACCAAACATCCACCTTACATCCTCATTTCTCCGCTACCCATTTTTATGCTCGTGTTGCTTCTTTACTGCCCAACATTCAGCTCCGTATAGGCATTGCAAGTCTTATTGGCTGTTCTATAAAATTTTCCCTTTACCACAATAGGGATTTTGCGATCACACAAATACCCTGATGCCGGCGCTAGAAAAAAAAAAAAAAATGCCGGGCCAATGCGGCGATTAGCTCGGAAA